>VWZN01019093.1:747928-793824 GCA_013396955.1 Regulus satrapa
CACCAAGTACTATGCCATTCATTATTTACTTTACTCAATCTGTGGGATTTATTAAAAAATTGATAAGAATGGCTACCAGTAAAATCCCTGCAGGTGAGCTCCCTAGCCAAGCCAATTATGAAATAAGTAAACCTACAGTTACTACAATAAAATGACAGTGTTCAATTTTAGCAGTTGGTGATATTTTAAAAGGACGCTTTGAGACACTTACTTGAAATGAATTAGGTGCAGTTTCATATAAAAAAATTTAAGATTGCTTTTATTCTGTTATTTGCCAGACCTTTCTGTTCCGCTCTGCCCTTTTATAAAAGTTGATTTCTCATTTTATTAAAAGGGTTTTTTCCCTGTATTTCAAGAATCCTTTTTCTCCCCTTATGCTCTCTATTTTAAACCCACTTGTATATATCTGAGAAATGCTTGTCAGAGTGCTACAGACCAACCTGCAAGTAACTGTGAAAATACTCCTACATTGGAAGACAAGTTTATAGGGAAAAGGACATTTCCAGCTACTTTTTTTTTCATTGGTGCTAATGGCTAGAATGCTGCAATGTGTGCAGGGATGAGTTTTGCATACAATTTGTTATGTATGCAATTCCAGGGATGCACAGTTCAGGCCTGCATAGGTTTCAATGCCCATAATTCAGATTTCCCATTAAACCCTAAGCAGGGCACATTAAAGGAATAATCAAAAACATTCTCAGTATTCTTAACCCAAAAAAAGCACAGCAGGGGAGTAAGAGATACAGAACCCACAAGCATCCTTTTCTTGTTGTTTACTTTTAGTTAATAGATCATTTTTGTTATTAAGTCAATAGATAATTTTTAAAGTTATGGGGGAACATGACACTGCTACAGGATACATCCCCTGGCCTCCAGCCTCAATTTCTTTTATGTTGTGTGGGCCTGGGGTTGCTTTCCAACAGGGAAACACTTTGCCTGCTTTTGATCCCCAGATTAAACCCCTGTTATTAGGTCAATAACTTTCCAATATAAAGAACCTGCAAATCATGGAGGACAAACAAAATATTACGGCTTCCAGTGGTATTGGTCACATCCTTGCTTTAAAAGACCACAGGTAGTTTGAAAAAAGAAAATTGAAGTTCCTAAATTTAATTACTAAGAAGGTTCTGAGCACAGGGAGCTCCTCAGACCTAGAACCCAGCCAAACCAAATGTTTATGATTGTTTGTATGTGAGTGCACTGAAATATCCCATGGAAAAACCACTTTAATTCGGGTCACCATTAGAGAACTCAAACATTCGCCTCTATGTCTAACACCGATGAGTGTTCCTGGGAAGAAAAGATCTTTTATTCTCAGGCAGGTCCCTGTGGGACCAAAGGTCCACACTGAAGTCACCAGGCAGGACTTGGGGACACTCTGACCAAGAGCAGCACGTGCTGGGCAGGGGAGAGCACACAGCACAGAGCCACGGGTAAGTGAAAAGCTCTGGTTCCTGAGCTGCTGCCCCAGTCCGGTCTAAAAAACTCTGTTTGCTCTGGCAGAAAAACTTTGCTCAAGCTTTACAGAGATCCAGAAGAAAGCAAACAGCATGAGAAGCTAAGTTCATGATTTTTCATTATGTTTGGATACGCTACTAATAAAGATGTCTCGACAGAAAATCCTCCGCAACATCATATCTATCAATACCAGCACTCAGACACTAATTCTGTCAACAATAAAAGAGTGATCATAATCTTGCACCTGCATATAAAGAGCTTATGGGCTTTTATTGGATAATGAGTTGCAGAGGTGGTGTGGAACTGCAAAAAAAGTCTCTCCAGGAGACAGTTTAAGAACTGACATACCTGTAATCATAACTGGGGGAGATGGGGATGCTTATTTTTTAATCACTGTGTGTGGGAAGGGAACAAAATGAGACCTCACATGTAGCTACAAACCCTACATAGATTATAATACTGGGTCCTGATACGAAGTGGACAAGATCAAAGATGTGAATTTTAATAACTACTCAGTTAATTTTAAAATATTTTGTGAACTCTAATATTATTTACTGTGTCAGCATCTTACAACAAGAAGGTGAGGACTAGAGCTTGGCCTTACTCTTGTACCAACATAAAATCTACATGTTAATTTTCTTAAGTCCGAGAACGGGAATAGGAAAACAAACCTATCATAGCAAAAATTTGAACATTTTGATTTATCCCTTGTAATTTTACTTTAAGGCATGCACATGAGTTATGTACTTTAAAACTAGTACAGAGATTTTAAAAGATATAATCAAATATTTCTTAAGCCTAAAGAAATTATTGAATTTAGGGCTGAAGTAGAATCAAAGGATAGGCAGAAACAAGAATCTTGCTAACAGGAATTGGGAATGTTGAAAATACTTCTTGATTCAATGCCCTAGAGAAAACAAAAACAAGACCAGATCCTCCTCCCGTTGTCCTCTTGTATTTCATTGTGCTTGTGAGGAAACACTCTTTCCTAGGGAATTTTCTTCCAAACTTTTCAGAAGCCTTCAGAAACTGTTTAACACCTTTTTGTTCTTTGGGAGAGATTCCCAGGAGGGGGAACTTACATGCTGATCTCTTGGAGATCTGTTGTCTCCCTTAGACTTATCTATTTCAAACTTTAAGTTTTTAACTTGCCACTTTAAGAGATTGAGAAGCTTCCAAATGAAATCTAAGGAAGTTTCATATTAAGATTTATTAAGGTATGAAGCAAACGTTATGGGAAGAAAATGTTATGTGGCAGTTTGCAAAATAGTTGGATTCTATAACTATGGTGGAAAAAGGGTTAGCTTTTAAATTCTCTAAAATACATGCACAAGCAAACAGTAGATGTTTCTTATATTATGAAAAAGACATCCTAGACAAGAAGTCTAAAATCATCTGAGGCATAGTAGTATATTATATTAAAGCTGTGGGATCTGACTTTGAAGTTTTTAGAAGGTTTTTAAAGAATATATATATAATTAAATTAATGGAAAGAACAAATTCCAGACAGCAAAAAACAAACAAACAAACAAGCAAAACAAAACCCACAACCATTTAACTGACATGAAGTTATGAAAATATTACGTTTTTTGGAATGCCGTCCCATGTGTTTGTTAGAGATGGGTGCTTTGAGAGAAGATCACAGTGAATTGTTACATCGAAATTATCAAAGCATTCCAAAGAATGTCTTTTTACAAGGAGCCACCTGGAAGAGAGGAGGGGTAATGGATACATGCTGCTTCTGGGGAGATGCTGAACACACACAAGGAGAAATTGTTCCCAGAGAGAACAGACAGCCATTGGCATAATCTCCCAGGAAATTGATAGATTCCCAATATTGGACATGTCCAACATTCAGCTGGGCAGGTGCTGGGCCATCTACACCATGGTTTTACAGAGCTTCTGCCAAGAAAGGTAGAACCAGATTATCCCTGAGGTTCCCCTCCATCCTCCTATCCTGTCCATGCTGTGCAAATCACCTTCTAAACATAAATAATGCCACAAAAGACTTCCACCACAAGCCTGAAAATTTAATTAGCAGATACAAAGGGAAAGGAAGCAATGCATAATGACTTTTTTTTTCCTCCTTTAACCTAGAATAATCAAGGCTATTAAAAAAATCCCATGACTAACTAATTTAAATGTAACCTTGTTCATTTAGGGATTTGTTTTCTAGTTTATGTTGTGTGGAAATTGGAGTGATTGACATTTACCTGCCAGATATCACCAAAGAGCCAGACAATGCTTCCAAGAAAACTGCTACAGACACTAATTTTACCTAATGCTGACATAAAACCAACAGCCCAAAACACATTACCCCATTTTCCTGTATTTTCAATGAGAATACACTGCAGCTGGTTCAAATATCAATCAGAGAAAGATATTTTTTTAATACCTTTCAAATTTTTTTTTCATCTAGTTTAGTGATTATCCTGTTTTTTCTTGCATCTGCATGTTTCAAGAAATTTATTACATGCATGAAAAATTGGTTCTTTTAGTTTGGCTCCTCAGCAAAGAGGAAGGAGAATTAGAGAGACCCACAGGTATTTAGAGTAGATTGAGATTGATATTCCCATTGTGAAAATGTTCATTAGGTGTGTAATAAAATGAGTGAGAGAGGAGGGAGAGAGAGGGGACATCCTCCGTAGGATGGGTTCTGTGCCATTCCAGCCAGCACAGGGGCTGCAGTGCTGAATTTCTGACCTCTCTGGGATCATGTAGGGCTGGCACAGCCCAGCACAGCCCAGGAGCCTCCACATGAGGTCCTTACCAAGTGATGAACGTTCCCTTTCAATCCCAGCAACCCAGGTGTGCTGTAGATTAGCACAACGTACAGGCAGTGTGTGGAAATTTATTATGATAATTGTTGCTTTTATTTTTTATTTCCCTGAACTCAAAGATAATTAATGCCAGTATGTGTCCTGGTGTCTGACTCCCTTAATTGGCCCGATGGTGCCTTGGGTGTTTGAAAATTCACTCACATCAAACTTTTTTTTTTTGTTTTTGTTTCTTTCTTTTTTTTTTTTTTTTTTTTCCTTTTGACTTGTTTTCCTGGAGCTGTTCATTAGTGCCTAAAATATTTGATTACATTTAATTGTAATGTCTTCAATTCTGTGCACCTGCTGCAATTTATGTAGTGGGGGAAAATAAGACCTACAGAAGCTAAAAAGTGGCATGAGGAATTGAATGCTAAAAAGATTTCCCCTGCAAAGGGTAATTGGGGTTAAATATGGAAACGAACCAAACGTATTCTCAGTTGGGGTTTCCTACCAGCTACGGTAACACCAAAAGGCTTTATTACATAACGGTTTCCTTTTCAGTGTTCACACTCAAAGGTTTCATCTCCATTTTAACATTCCTAATTATTTCAAACCTTATCTCTAGCATGGCAAAGTCCATGAGGCGTTGGTCCTGCAGAGCTGCACTCCTGAGCCCCACTCCTAAATGAAGATATGTTGCTTTAGTACATCTTTCCCAGTCTTGCCCTCTGCCTTTTAACAAAAGGTGTACATTTTGCCACGCCTTTTCTTTTTTTTTTTTTTTTTTTTTTTTTTTTTTTTTTTTTTTTTTTTTTACAACTAGTAAAATGGTTAAAATTTTCCTGGCTGACACTCTATTTTTAAGACACAGCTTACAGCATTTACAAATTGGTCAATAATACTAATGCAAATTAGCATCACTGAGTACTCAAATTCCCTTGACATCACAGGAGAAGGAATAAGGAATGGCACAAAAGAGAAAAATCATGTGTATTTTTAAGAGGGAAATAACATCAGTAGGTATCTTTTAAAGCTGTATCATGCTTTCTCATTGATCTCCAAGAGAAGGTGTAAACCTGTAGAACAGATTCTAAAACATGTATTTTTTCAGAATAAAACAAATTAGATCAGTTTTAACACTTCATTGTTATCATGACATAAGAAATTCCTGTTTCAGCACTGCAGAGGAGAAGCAAAGAACCAAACTCTCACCTGCTGATGCCTATGACAGCTCATAGCACAGAGCTCACTGTTATGACCCATTATATACTCTTTACCAAGAGAAAGCCACAATTCTTATGCAGTAGCATCTCAATGTTTTTATTTATTTCTCTGTTTGGTAAATATTACCTGGGGCATTTTAAAGCAACAGTGACACAGAAAAATCAAGGTCAGAAATACATTTATCCCTGCCATCTCTTACCAAGTATGGCACAGACTGAAAAATACAAGCACTGGTATCTCTGCTTCTAGAATAATATTATTAATAATAGTCACAAGCTGTAATAAACTGTCAGGGCTCCCAAGAATGTTGCCACACAATTAACATTTTATGTTAATATCTACATTTCACTCTATTGGGGGAACCACAGAGCTGTCAACAAATGCTAGAAATTAATCTTACATCAAATCAGAGACAGCAATACATTGATGGGAGATGTGATGACAAACACTCCCCTTTAGTCATTCCCAACAAGCTTTTAAACAAATGTTACAGCAAATGTGTGGCATATTTCTACCTCAATTCAAGAACTGTCCCTGACGTCAACAACAGAAGACTGCTCCACAACTGAAGGCATGGGACCAACAGCGAGCAGGATGGTATTTTATTCTCTAGATTCAAGACAGATTTCCTGTCAAGGCACTTGATTTATGTTTCCCTGACCTCCTGTGTAAAATGGAAATAAATGATGCTTTTTGCCAGTTTTTAATCACAGCACATTTGGTACCCCCAGAAGCCACTGCTTTTGAACTTCCTTACAACTGCACTCTACCAGTCACACTGTAAATTACAGGGCTTCTGAGATGAGAATATCAATTCAATGTTTTAATTCTGTTTTTGCAAACAAGCCTGAGCAATTACCTCAAAAAGGGTGATAGGATGCATTTAATGGATTAAGATCAGTCTCATTATTTCTATTTTGGAATCTTGAGATTGTTTGACACTTAGAGCCAAAAAGTGGCCAGAGCTGTAACGTCCAGCAATTATGAGCTGTAACAACCTTGGTGCATAAACAGGACCTCAAAGTGAAGTGGCTGAAGTACATGCACAAGCAACATGCAACTCTTATCATTGCAAGTAAATATATTCAGTTTTAGACTTTAATATACCTCAATACATCAAAAACAATTCGGCTTTTGGTATTCAGACTCATTATTGAAATAACAAAAGGATGCAAGAACTGTCTACAAAAGAACATTGGTTTCAAAAAGCAAATAAAATTATGATATTCCCTGCAGTTGACTGTGAGGAAAAGCAAACAAAAAATCCAAAACTGGAAAACCCACAAATAAAACGAGAGTCAGGCATGTCCACTTCAAAAACATTTCAGAAAAGGCCAGGAGTTTCCAGTTTAATATTCATGCAGGGCAGACCCCAGGCTATGAAAAAGCCACTTTTAGGCCCTTGGTCCTGCATCAGCTCTTTAGATCTAACAGGGTTTTAGTTGTTTCTTTATAGAGAAGGTCATGCTTATGTCATATCTGATATCATATTCAGCATAAATACAGAATATCATCTCTGCCTAAGACACTGCACTGCAGTCTTGTGCCTTAGCTACTGAGAGAATCTGAAGTTTATCAGCTTTAGTAGCTTTGTGCTGCCAGGCTTGGAACCATTCCACAGTGACTCTATTTCCCCACAGACAGCAGGGCTGGCCCTGGGTACAGCCCCACCCAGCCTGCACATCTGCTACGAGCACCTGAACAAAAAACGGTGTCAAATGGACAGAAAGATGAAATATTAAAAAAACCCTTCTTGCAGAGGCAGGGAGCACCGTGACAGCTGAGAATGTGTCCAGCACAGGGCTGTGTGGGCACGGCTGAAGCTGCATGTGAGGCTGACACAGAGGACATTTACGCACAAAGGACTTGTTCAACACTTGCAAACCACCTGGGATGTAGTAGCAAGGTTACACAATGAGTATTAGTAGCAAAGGTTTAAATATAGATGCATTGTGACAGCTAGCTAAAATTTTGGAGCTTGGCTTTTCAAACTCTTCTAATTAAGCTCATCATGATGGCAACTTCTGCACTGCTCCTTCTACAGAGTTCTCCTCCATGATGTTCTCATCTGAAATATTCCACCCTGTTTACCCAGGAGCTCGTACAGAGCTCACTCTATGATAAAGTCTTAAATAAATATTCCTGTATATGGTCAAGAAAAGAAGGATAAATTCCATCCTGCGACTCTGCCTTCAGGTTTTTTCCAATTCTAAATAGCAGCAAGATTTCTTGTCTTCTTATTTTATCAGCTTCTCATGAAGCTTTGGCAGAATCTACAAACTCTTTGCAACGAGCAGTGATTTATTGATTTTTTCAGACCAACGTACTTTTAAAATATCCTAATGCAATTTTATGATAATAAAACTTAACAAAAATCAAAATAATTTCAAAGATGCTGTGATCTTGAATATTTAAAAGAGCATGTGTTTTATTTTAACACTAATATCCCTCCAGCATATAAAGCCAAGATCAAGCATTAATGAGTTTTTTATTACAACTTGTGAGTTTTGGAAAAAAAATATTCTTACTAACATTTCAAAGTGAATAAAGAACTCAGTAATCTTCTTTTGTGTGCATTATGAATATTTAGAGATGCAGAAAAAAAGTCTTTCATACATGCAAAAATCTGAAGGTTGTTAGACTCCTCCCCTTGAAAACCAGGTTCAAGCACAAAACTTTAGGAAGAAAGGAATAAACAGTCCAAAAACAATCCATGACTGATCTAATTATGAAATGTCTCTATGTGTTCTGTTCTTTCTAGGTAAATAGCCAGATCTCACTGTTGTTTTATTTATTCCAAGTATTAAAATAATTAAAGAGGAAGATGCAAGAGGCACAGAGCAGTGAATGTCAAGAACACTTGATGCAACACCCTCATGGTGAATGTTCCAGCATACTCAAAGAAACAAGTTTCTCTAGAGATTGTTTGAATGAAAATAATATAATTGCACAAATAGCATAAGCTGAGTGTGCGTGTACATAAGAAAGAAAGGGAGAGAGACAGGTGGCAGTCATGTTTCTTGTAGTTTGTAGTGTGTGGTGAATAATTGATCATTCCTTCCTTCCCTCTGATGAGTTCACTAATTCTCTCTGTGCCACACTCCTGCACGTGTCACGGTCACTATTAAACCAGCAGAGGAACCCAACAAGCCCCTGAGAATACCTACTGTCTGGGATGCATTTTAAAGCAGCAACAGAAAAATTAAATGTGAAAAGCAAGAACATGATTCCGAAGTCTCCTTCACCTTTGCTGTGTGCTCTAATGCTGTGCTTGATAGGCACTATGCCGCAGCCCAACACTGAATTTATGGTACTTGCTATTTGTAATAAAAGAAGGGAAAGTACACAGACCCATTCAGTTTGCTGAAAAAATGACATTAAGTACTTAGTTTATATGCAGTCAATTAACAGCACAATTTACAGACTTAAAAACTGTTTGGAAGTTAATTTGCATTTTTGGAAATGATGAGAATATAACAACCAAAAGTATTCAGTATGATTTCATACTGAATAAACTCCCTTATGAGATAACGAATTAAGGACATTGTTCATTTCAAAACCTGAAAACAAAGCTGCCCTGTGCTTTAGTCTGTGGCTATGGATGTTGCAGAAGATAAGGGATTTTGTCTGGTTTCAGTGAACCATGCAAACTATTGAAAGGCAAATTCTCTTCCTAAATTCAGTAAGATGCCCACTGTCTTATTTTTCAGACTTAAGGAATCCAAGAGCTCAGGTGGACAAAGCTGTGGGTAGACACCTGAGTCACCTAATAGGATTCCTGTATGAGTAAGGGCAGATTTGCCTCAAAACACTTTAGTAAATAAAATACTCCCAGCAACAATAGCACACACTATTTTTACAATATCCACCACTATTTTTACATCACATAACTGAAGGCAAAAAAAGCTGTTTTACAAATAAAGTAGCAATTAAAAGCTCTAGCACTGCTAGGTAGGGACCCCATTCTGTTAGAGGAGCTCTTCTCCAAATACAGAAAGAAACAAAACGTAATCAGGAAAATCAAACCCAGAACTAGGTTGACAAACAATATGAGAAACAATGTGTACAAAAAAATAAGCAAAGCTGAGAAGAACAATGACTACAAAAAAATGTGTAGCATGTGTACAGTCCATGTGCAGAAAGAAAAATATGCCAGGTTTTGAGTGAAAGCCATTCACCTACCAGTCTGTCAAAGCAGAGAAGCATTGTCCTCTAATATAGAGCATGCCAGGTTACTTTGTCAGAAAGCAAACTGAATATGGTACTGCTGAGTTTATTACTGTTCAACATCATCCCCTTCTTCTTGATGTGAATTATATCCCTTTTTTGCCCATGGAAGGTTTACGACATCTAACCAATAGCAGAGAAGCCCAAGGGCACAAACCAAAAAGCTGTCTGGGCACTCACAGAAATGATGGAACAATATATTTTGAACATACACTTGGACTCCATAAAACCACATTCACGTGTCTCACAGCCAAAGCCAAAAGCTTGAATTTATGCTAAGAGTGTCCATGGACAAATCCTGCTTTTGCTGCTCCAGTGGGTGAGGAGCACATCCCTGGCTTGTTACCCTGGCTAAGGGGCCATGGGGAATGGACTGCCTGCCCTGGTCTGTCTGTGTCCCTGCTCCAGCAGGAATGCTCAGCACCCATGGACACACAGACACTGCTCTGGCAGGGGAAGGCCACAAGAACTTAATTCCATTGAGAAGACTGCACTTTTCTGACACCCACAGACAAATCAGCAGCAGAGCAGAACATAAATGTGTCTCATGCTTCATTCCAGTCTATCACCTCCACCATTTTGATATAAACCTTGAAAAGGAAATTTATGTAGGGACCATACCTTGGCCTGTCATCTACAGCCCCCTATGGGACAGGGCACAGGTAAGTATCCCTAAATTCCAAGCCATTGCCTCGCTGACACTTGGAAATCTTCCTCTGAAAATGTGTTGCCCACATTCCTGTACTCTCAGTTCTGCATTAAAGGCCAGGTGACAAGGCTCTGTAGGCTGTATATGTATGGCTGACATAGTATATTTTATCCTATTGACTGCAGGAATGCTTCATCCTTAACATGAGGATTAATCAAGGGAGTTATCCTAATGTGCTTTGCATCTTACTGGAAATTCCAGGTCAGTTTAGAGAAACCATTTACATGCTGATACTTTGCATAACAGCATATTAACTGAAAAGGAGATATGCAGAGATGGTTTTAACTGAAAGTAATTGCTATGTAACCAAACTTTCTTTGATGTTGCTCACCACAGTATTTTCAGCCACATTATGTCTTATATTCAACATTGGAAATTATGATGTTTATTAATAATGTTGCTGAAGAAATGTTAAAAGAAATTGTTTTTATGTCTCTGGACATTTCTGACATATCAAGCACTTCATCTTGAATTCAGAGAAGAAATAAGAAAACTAAAACTAAAAATGAAAATCATCTGAGTGATTCAGAAAACTTAATTTCTGTTTCACAATTCATTATTTACAATATTATAGATTATTTCAATTTAATACAGAGTTGCTTCAACCAGAATAGAGAAGCATTTTAATTACAAATATTCAAAAGGGATACTCCTACCCATTTCAAAAGTTTTTTCCTGAAATAGAAACCATGAAAGCATATCCTTTCCTACAAATACTACTTTTCATTTCCCTTCCTGCTCCAGTGCAGTAAATCTAGCTCCAACTATGAGCCACATGTCAGAAGTCTACAGAGAAGCAGATGCTGTACATGAGAAGTGTTGTTTCTTGGAGATATTGTTCCTTCATCCTAAAGGAAGACATCAAATAAATCCATCTGCTTGTGCTTTTAGCTAATGCTATTAGCTGATATTGCTACAAGAATTTAAGGTGGAATAAGTACATTAAACACAAGGATATGCAGGCAAGGCAAACGAGCACAGACTGAAGTAAAACCTCAACAAAACCCCAACACCCCCAACCCTTATCGTGGCAGTAAGAGCACAAGACACACTCAGAAAAGTGGATTCTAAGTAGGAAAATCTAAGAGTGCAGCAAACAAGAAATCTTGTTTTCTTGGGAGTAATGCAGAGTGGAAATAGAATTCTTCACAGAAGGGCAGCATTTATCTTAAAGCTTATTTCCCCAATCTTAGCAAATGAAAACTGGAAATGTATAAAGATAAAAATAAGTTATGACAGTTCATACAAAACAAAGCACTTCCATGGAAGTTTTTCCTTGCATTCATCACCTTTACAGGTACAAAACACTAGTTATGACAGATATGAAGTACACACTAAATGTCTTACGAGGGAAACATGCCCATTTTTAAAAGACTTTCTTTAAAAATATGCCTAGGGAAAACAAACAAACAAACAAACAAACAAACAAACAAACAAACAAATCCTCAACCAAACTAAAAGGCCCACAAAGTGTACCCTAGTCTGAAGAATTGGAAATAGAGACAAATTTTGCCAATCTTGATTTTTAAAGAGGGCAGAGAACATCCTTAAATGCTTTAACTAAAAATGTACAAATAAAACCTGACAGAGAGTAATAATAGCTGTAATGAAAACAATTTAGTGTATTCATTTTTAGAGATTCGCTGTTTGGAGAAAGAGAGCAGGTAGCATATTTACACAACCTGATTCACAATTGCTTATTTCATGATGACTTTTGCTTTCCCACAGGACCCTGTAAAAGAAGGAGACTCATTAGCTCTGCATATCCTGCACTAAGTGAACTTGAATAGCGCCATTCATATTTATTGGCTGATCATTTAAAAACCTTACAGCAAACAAATAAACAAATGCAGGATTTCCAATGCAATTTTAGAACCAGGAAACAGAAAACAGGAAACAGAAACTCCTACTGGACAAAGAAATTTTGCTCTTCTCCCTCTGCCTTTTCAGGAGTATTAAGAGGAATCCTAGATGAAGAGCTGAGGTTTTGTTTTGTTTTTTTTTTTTTCTAGGAAGTTCATTACAAGTCTCTATGCATACTGTTGTGTATTTTCAGGCAACATTTTTTAAACAAGAGTTAATCCTGCTAATTAGCAATAAGCAGGCCAAGCAGGCATTCCTTCGGTCAAGTGTTACAAAAATTAATCTGTAAAATAATTAATTGAAACAAAGGTCTCTTACCTTTTAGACACATTCTGTGTTTTTACCATGCACAAGGCCAGATCCCCAACAACTGCATGTTCACATAGCTTCAGCTACCCACACTTACAATCATTTAAAGTATCTCTCTGGAGCACAGAGTGGAATTAAAAAAAATAAAAAACAAAAAACAAAAAAACCCCACAAAAACCAAACCAAAACAAAAGGAAAAACCACCAAAAAACCACCAAAAAACCACCAAAAAACCCCAAACCCCAAAAAACCAACCAAAAACCCCTTAAAGACACTTTCCCCCCCCTCTGTTACAGATTGGGCTCTGAACAACCTTCTTACACTAAGTCATCATTTAACGAAGGAACCCAAAATGAGCTGTAATGTCCAAAGAGCAGTAGTGTGTAGTGGCTTTTGTGAAATATCTCACATGAACTATTAGGACTCAGACACTCTCCCCACTCTGCCAGACACTTTTCTTACTTAAAATGCAAACCCTGGGGCAAGGCTCTCCCACAGGGACTTGTGCATGGCTAACTCAGGCAGTGCAGCTCTACTTCGATGGAATTTTGCTACTTTTTCAATAGCTTGGAAAATGTGTTCAGGGCTTGTACATATATTAATATGTTCCCCAACATCATGTTTAAAAATGCATAAGTGATCAGATGAAAGAAAACCTGCAATTTACCTACTTGTATCAATATTATATCCCACAGGATATTTTTTTTCTCTGATTCTAACTGAACTGCTATACTCTTAACTCCAATACATATTCTATCTGGAATTTACCCCCAAATTTCAGTTCTGCCTTAGTTCTCTTTCCACTTCCTTGAAGCAACAACTGATGCCCTGTTAGTCTAGGTAGCATTTCTTGTCCTTGATGGATTAAGCCTGAGTTCCTTGATTCAGTAAAAAAGGAAAAGTCCACACAACTCTCTTATTGGCAATATAAATTATCCCTAGGCAACAAAAATCCAGACAAGCAACTCCATGATCATGAGATACTTTTATTCCACTTTGTACTCTACTGAAAATTAACATAAATGTGTCAATCATAACAAGTGGGTGTAATTTGTTACTTTTTAAATCAAAATTGTATATAACTATTTTAAGCTATTTTCGATCAAAACTGCTTACAACTATAATCAATGACTATGAGACACTGAAGATTTAGATAACTATGAAGGCCATTGCACTAATTTTAAGCATAACCTTTTTTTTTCCCCCCTAGATGTTGTGGATTATTAAGATCTCAATTATATATTAATTATTAAACATTATAGACTGCTTAGACTTCACATACCATATCAGTAAAATGTTATCACTTAAGCTGTCACACCTGGCTCATTGCAAATTGGTACTCTTAAATCTTCCTTCTCAAGAGCATATATTTTTAAAAGGTCAATTACTTCCCTAAGGAGTTTTCGTCATTTGTTTTGTATTTTCAGAGAATTTCTAAGCCTCACTGCTTGTTTTTTCTCTACACTTATCAGTAGCACTTAAGTTCTTCACTAATCAGCAGTGCACACATCCTCCAGCTATAGAAACCAACATGAGATATAATTTCCATAAGCATCAAATACAGGTTCACTGCTTCACTATGCCTCATTTCAGGCCAATGGGATTTGTGACACTATTTCACTTAGGTTCCACTGAAAACTCTACAGTAACCTTTGATATTTGCTCTTTAAAATAGCATTTCTGTTTTCCATTTTTTTCTGTTCTGCTCCACAAAAATCCACTCCAAACAGATCAATGCTATGTGACCACATGGAGATAGATCTATCAGCAGGATTTCCAGGACAACATGGAAGCTTAGGTTATCAAGCAACAAATGAACAGATGGTCCTGTCATTCCTTATTTCAGAAAAGGTGATTGCAGTGATAACATCTGCTAATAAGCCTTTCTTGAGTATCCTTTAGAAAGTCAGCAAGCAATGGTGTTAGAAATGAAAGATCAAATTGGGTCAGACATGCTCTTCTCAAGGTGCACTGTAGCTTTCATAAAGGTAATAGCAAAATGGATTGAATGTTCACTCCACATCAGCTGCTCTGAAAAGGCTGAAAGTATGTGAAGGATGCACACACAAGATGTGTGGATTGCCCAGCCATATCTGAAAAGGCTTCTTGCATAATGTCTACCATAACCAACAGCTTTTATTGCTTAATTGTTCTCAACATGACAGCATTAGATTTTATTTTACAATGAATTGCTCTAATTATAGGGGTGAGGAACCAGTGGTGAGTTTAAGTTTTTCTTGTTGCTTTTTTTTTCATGATTAGGATGTCATTTATATTCTACAGAATCTTCTGCTTCACTTATGTTGTATGGCAGAGAGAAGGCTAATACAGTTATTTCTTCTAAAGTATTTTAAATACAACGGGATGAATTACAAGCTTAATTTTGTTTAGTTATCACAACTTGTGGAGGGTAGGATGGAAGGCTGCTGAGCTTGTTTGTGAGATCATAAAAAGTGAAATGGTAATAAGTAAGCTTATAATCTGTTATTCTCTTTACATAAGATAGTGAAGCCCAGGATGTTCAGTGAGCCGTGAAATACAAACCCCAGCAGATATAATATCAAAAGAGGCTTTTTAAAAGACCATACTTTCACTTTTCTCTGTTTACAGTGCATTCATGTGTTGTAGAAGACAAATAAAAGTATGCAAAACTGTGTTATTGTTCTGCTACACAACTTTAAAAAAAAAAATTAAAACAGACTACTTTAGAATTCTGTTGCAATACTTTTCCTGAATGTTAATATATTCATGAATATATATGTAAACAGATATCTTGAACTATCTATAAAGTAGTAATACTTTACTAGGGAAATATCATCTTAATTATATTACCATGAAATGCAATCTGATTAATTTATTTACTTAATAACCTCTTTTGGAATTAAGCACTTCAATTAGAGCCACAGCAACCCAAAACAACAGGTAAATAAAGACAATAAAATACACATGTCCTAAATCAAGCCTCAGTGATTGCAAACCTAAGCTCCCACTCAATGACAGAGCTGGAAAGGTGTTGCTTAGAGCTGGGCCCTTCAGACCCAGTAAGAGAACTAAACCTAACAAGGCGATGCCAAAAGAAGCAAATCTCCAAATGCCAAGAGCAGGAATTCCCTGCCAAGCTCCAGATGCCGTGGTGGGCACTGCCAGAGGGGCTCCAAGGTCCCTGCAGCCAGCACAGTCCTGTTTCCACTGCCAGGTGTGCAGAGGAGCACCCAAAGCTTTCTGCTGGCCTTCCAAAGTGGTTTGCTCTGTCTAAAATCCCTGCTCACAGGGCCTCGGGAGCAGCTGAGGGCGAAGGGGCCCCACAGCCACTGCAGCACCAGCACGACTGACGCGGAGGGGAGCTGCAGCCTGCCTGGGAGCCAGGGCAGCTCCAGACAAACAGGGCTCTCAGGTCACTCATCTGCATAAAGCAAAGATCGCTCTGAATTGATTTGAATGCACACAGTCTGAACTGAATGAAACTAAAAAAGGAAAATAAGCATTTTCACAAGAGTTGCATGTCTGCATTTCAGAGTTCCCACCTTTCAGTGGGCTAACAGAGATAAGCAAGGAGGTTCTTGTTTTGAATAAAAGAAGCACAAAGTAATAGATATCTTAAAGCATTATTTGGGACAGATACACTTATTTCTAATATCCATCTGTTTCTTGGAAGATAAATTATTTACCAACCTATTTTAATAATAATTATTTACATTTTGTGGAATTACACTTCAAAGCTTCACTTATTCAGACATATGGAAGAAAATGTGATTGTTCCTTCTATATTATGGTTTGCTATAGACCAATAGGAATAATGAGAATTTCACCTTTTTTTTTCCCCTTGTTACTTAAAATTTGATAAATATCTCTCAAGCTCATCATTATTTTTCTCATGAAATAAAAGAAGATATGCTGAAGGAGGGAGGTTGGACTAGATGACCTCATGCTCACTTCAAATCTTAACCATTCTATGAATCATTGACACATAACACTAAACGTAAGTGCAGCACCAGAAGCAAATTCCTTCATTATTTCTTAAAAGAGATTATATACATGTAACAAAGGGTAACCTACAGAGATCCCCAAATTAATGACTCACACTTTTTTTTTTTTTTTTTTAAGATGAAAGATTAATGTTTGTCTTATTTTGCTCTTAAATGTATTTTTTTTAAAAAGCAGTTCACTATGATTCTCAGACTGTCCCTCAATCTGCTGTGTCAATACTCTAATGGTTTTTAATACACTTTTCCACTCAGTCAGAGAAGTGCTGAAGCACTCAGCTGAACTGGGGCCAATATACAATAATCAATACCAGATCTCCTCATCAGCACAGTCCATTAATAAAAGAGTACCAAAGGAGGAGGGTAAGTACATTGCCCTGCTGCTGTGTGTCATTAGCAGATTTAGGTCACAGGAAAAACTCCTGGAAAATGAAGTAGCATAAACTTGGCTGCAGCTTAGATACACATCTGAGGAGAAAACATTGCAGGCCACCTGCCAGAAAGTATTCCATCTCTTTAAAACAGTTTGCCATTCTGGCTAAAATTTCACAGCATGAGCAGTCTATAACTATTTTTTCAAAAAGTTTTTGGTTTCTTTTTAATGGCCAGCCATTAAATAAAGGGGTAAAAGTAAGAAGACTTATATTTAAATACAAAGTAGGTAGTCATAAGGCTTGATTCCAAGATGGTGAAGAAGGCTTAGCAGATTCTTCAAATATTCTTAGGGATAAAAGGGCTCCAACAATAGATCTGGAAACCACTGAAGGCTCCTCAATTAAGAATTTGGAATGGGACTTTTAAAAGAACCTGAAAGATAGATATCCAGTTAAACAGAAATACAGGAATACCTGGTAATATTAAAAACAAATGAACAAACAAGCAAATAAATAATAATAATTTACAATTTCAAAAAAATTTGAGAGTGCAGTTGAAGATTTTAATGCCACCTAATATTGATCAAAGAAAACATTTCTAAGGTTCATTCACATCAGCCAAATTGGAGAATGCTTTAAGCCAAATTTTCAGAGATAACAAACATATTTCCACAACTAAAACCCCCTTGATATTACTGCTAATAAAATTTAACAGATTGAAAACTCCATTAAATTTTGTTTAAAGTGTTTTCCTATATGTAATATTAAATTCTCATGAGACTATTCTTAGAAAGGCAGAAATATGACAGGACACCAGGGCATTAGAGTGTTCCTAATTCATTCCAATTCACAGAGGAATGCATCCTGGTTTCCAGCATGAGAATCCAATCTACTTGATGTGTAGGCAAGCTGAAACAAAATCAGAGCAGCAGAAAAGTGACATTGTCTATTTTGCTAAATAGAGAAATACAGTAAAAATGGCCTTTCTCTGTTTTCCTTAAATAGTGGTGGGCTCTATTTATCAAAACACATATTATGGCAGTAGATCTAAGCTATTCACCTCTTTTGTTTGACAACTAGAGTCTAGTTTGTTTTACACTTACACTTTGAAAAGCTATTACTCTGATATCTTTGGACTTGTCGCTGAGATTTTTTTGATAGTTTTCTTTCTTACCAGATTTTAATACATTCCTATTTGTTGTGTTTTATACATGATAATCAATATTCATATTAGAAAGCACAAACATAAATGCTGGATTACTAAAATTGTAACAAGCTCTAGGAGAATCCCAGTTTAGAATACAGTTCTGCCTGTGTAATACTGTGAAGACTTTAATAATATTAACAGAAACCTGAAGTAAAAATACCACATTCTTGGAACTGGACATGAATTGGCCTTTCAAATGTTCTTCCCATTTTTAAGTTGATTTTCTGAAGAAAATATTCAAGCTCATTCCTATTTATGGTGTACCATGTAAGAATATATCACACTGTTATTTGATACAGCAAATTAAACCAGTAAAACTCTTTTGAAGATTGTTTGTGGATTTTCTGTGAGACTTGGGCTTCTAAAGATGTGAGTGCTTTTGCACATTCTTCCTCTAACTGTTTGCCATGTGTAAGGTAATACAATTTTTAATAACTATCCACTAAATCTTTGCATGCCCATATAACTAAATTGCCTTTATATTGACCCACCTACTCTGAGTTCAGTATAACACAACTCTAAACTCCTTATATAAGGCTCTTCAAAGTCCTCTGGAGGGTGATTTCCCATCTGCCCTCTTTGCATGATTAAAATAACAATGTCTTTGTAGCATATATTATTATTAGAAGGTATAAGCAAGTCTTTCATTGCACGCAGGATAGCACAGCACCAACACACACTTGTGAATATTTTATGCTCTTGCTCTTCAAGTACAAGAGTGGAGTTAGCACTGAGCAATTTACAACGTCCTGAACTATGCATTAGTGTATCTAATATACATTTAAGACCTTGACAGAAATCATAATTTTGATAAGCAAGACCTAAAGATGCAATCACATGTTTATTGCAGAATCAACTCATTCCCACAACAGTGCATATGTCTTTGTCACTAAATTCCTGTCAGGATTTAAACTTCCTATTTCTGTATATACCTACTGTAAAAGCCAATTTGCTGTATTATAATGCAGGAGATGAACTGAAGAAGAGACCTTGATTTCTTAACTTCTAGATCTTCATATGGTCTTCTGTTAGCTCTTCTTATAGATCTTCTGTTTCTAGATTTTTATTTTTTTTTAATAGCAATGTTAGTTGCAATATGAGGACTAAATGAAAGAACCTCTAAGATAATACATTGGATTCTTTATTTATTCACTTTATAAATATTAGAGTTTTTTCTTGTGCTGCAAACTAGAAATAATTTTTTATATATAATAAGATAAATGTTTGTAATTTAACTACACTACAATAATTAGACAAATATCCTCATTAGATGAATATGCATTTAAACCAAATTCATTCTCATTCAAACCCAGCTCAGCCCCAATAATATACCATTTATAGAGCAAACCACCCAGAATATCCGGCAATTAAAACACTGAACTTGCTTAATCTTAAACTATCCTATCTTGGGTCACATAAGAGACTAAAACACTGAAATTCACCTTGAATATTAGTACATTACTAGCCCTTTTTATGACCTGACATTTTAGCAGTACAATCTAAATGCTATCAGTAAGTATTAGTGAAAGTGTATCCTTGATCTGCACTTATTTTAGTTCACTAAAGGTCCCATTTGTTTTTATTGAGGTTAATGGATCTGTGAATACAGATCCATTAACCTCAGAATTTTTAAATGTTAAATCAGCAGCTTTAAATAAATGTTAACATGAGGCAGCAATTACTGATACTGTAATCCCAACTGGAGGGCAAAGTTTGGAGCACAGGCTCCCGAGAATGTGTTAAACAACCCAAACTCCTTTATTAGTAAGATTTAAAAAAAACACCCCTAAATTATATAAAGCTGAATATCCTCTGGAGTTACAAGAACTAAAAGCTTATTTCCTTAAACAAAAAATAGAACCACACAGCATTTAACTGAGGGCTCACATATCTACTAATTCATCTGCTGTTTTAGCTTTGAACAATTGTCTTAACACAAAAGCTGGGTCTGCACAGTGATAATTTACACACTCACCCTGTGGTTATTATTACTTTCCAAATTAACATGTCGCAATCAGCACTTATGAAAGTTTGTTATCTCCCAAATAATGGTTATATGCCATTTAACCAGCTTGACATTCAGAAGCAGAGTTTATTGCAGACCAACTATTTGATATCCATGGCAATTGCTACAGGGAAGAGCAGCTCTCAGGGAAGTTGGAGCTCTATCATTTGTGACAACTGTGCTGGGCACCTCCCTTAGCTGTAAGACAAGTCCTTGGACAGTGATCTGGGAGCATCCTATCCCAAATTTCCACTGCTCTCAGTGGACAGAGAGAAGCTGTTGCCAAAAAACACACACTTTTGATTAGATAGGGACATTTTAAATTTAATGACAAGGTAGTCTTTAAGGGAATACACCTGTTTCTTAGTCACTAGGAACATCACCTTTTTTCTGCTAGCAGCATGTATTGACTGATTATAAACCAACAGAATGTAATGGCTTTTCCTAGAGACATGTATCGAGTCAACAGGGGTTTTTACATTTGTGCAACCTCCAGATCATGGTCACAGAGGCCAGAGCCACAGTAGTGGACCTATGAACTATTTCCAGTCCTCACAGAAGAGGACAGACATGTCTGCAGGTGGTGTAAGAACTGACCAGGGCTATTCCATGTGGGAAGAACACAGAATGGCACTAATTGGACCCTTGGAGCATCATGGATAGCCCAAAACTCGTGTTTATCATGTTACCATGCTTTCACTACTTGCAAATGGTTCCAAACACAAAAAGGAGAAATAAAGAGAAATTCATTGTTAACAAATGGCATTTTCATACTCTTCTATTACACACAATCAACCTGCATTCTAACATAATCTGTCAGCATGCAGGACCCTCGCTTCAGGTTAAACTCACCATCATTCCTGGACAAGGGGAGAGTGGTACTTGTGCATGTTCAAATGGGAAGAACACCTCCAGGCAAGTTCCTGGGATGGAAACCCATACGTGGTGTCAAAAGTTTGTGCAGGACCTCTCTGCCTTAGGTTTCATTCAGAACACATAGGAAGTGTCTTGTGTCATTCCAGCTCTCCAATCGTTCACCCCTGTCAATCAGGCCAACAGTATGTTTTGCATTATATCACCATGTCTTAGATTTTTGTGGGGTATTTTTCAGCGAGGTACCAATTCATAACTGCCATATAGACTGGGCTTTATGGAATGTGGTACATACCTTTCACATAGACAGTGAAAACTTTTGATTTTATTATTATACAGTGCAAGGGATGAGCCTGGATAAATAAAAATGTTACGCAAGTCACCTGACAATATTGCACAACCTTGCACAGTAGGCCATAATAGGAAAAGTAAATTAATTTTGTAAGCTTCCAGGTGTAGAGTGACATTCAGCTAAACAAACAGTATGATCATAGAATAAAGACACTTCTTAGCTTGATGCATATCTTTTGAAGCAAATATTTGTCAGACCTTATAATGAACACAATGAAGTAATTAAAAAATTCCAACCTACAAAAAAGCCTCATTTCCACGTTAACCTTACAGAGATGAGGCAAAGCAATAGCACTTGATTTTTTGAGCACATGGGCTGCTTTATCTTAGAAGCTCAGGGGCAGCTTCAGTAGAGAAAAATAATCAGGGGACGAAGAGATATTTGCTGTTCTCAGTCTTTTCCATTAGCCAGTCATAGAGGGGACCTTTCCAAATTGTCAGTATTTAGAAAACAACAGTTTCATACTAATTTAACAGCTTCATTTTGAAGGAAAGTGACCATTTAAGAAGTGTTTTATCCCTTTAGGAAAAAAAAAAAGAAAACCACAACACAATCAGTTACTTGTCTTCTAACAGCCTATACAGGCATTCGCTGCCTGTCTTGACAGTAGTGCACCCCTACAAGCTCATGCATCTTATTGCTACCTTAGGTACTTACCAGCCTCTCAAGTCTTAGCAAAATCCCTATAATTTAATGTTTAAACCCACAGCTATTAATAATAAAAAAAATATAATTCTATAATGATCACTACAAGAAAGAACCAAGGCAATAAGGAAAACAACCCCACCTATTCTATAAGAACGCCTCCTCAGCTAGAGCTCTACAGGCAGGAACATAGAGCAGTTTCTTAAAAAGATAACGGAACCAGTCTGTAGCACTCAGACAGCAGATAAAAGATAAACAATAATTTCAGAATAGATTTTATTTAGGTAACCCTTTTCCAAAATAAATACTGAGTTCAGTGACCAACACTGACATAAAATCATGGCTGATATAAAATCTATCCAATATTATCTTTGGAAATTTATCTACGCATTCATTTGGCACAGGTTGAGACTGGTGACACACTCAGTTGAAATAATTTGTGATGACATTCTGCACAAATAGGGCCCACTGGAGTAGTCTCTATATTGAAACCACACATCTTAGTAAGCTGAATATATCGGATATCAAACCCCTGCCTACTACACATAATAGAGAAAAAAAAAAAAAGTAGTTTAAGAGAAAAGTTTGTATGCAGCAAATTACTTCAATCCCCTTTGCATGCCCTCCCAGCCCTAGAACAGAGAGTAACACTTTGTTGATAATGAACAAACCAAGTAAATCAAGCCTAATACAAAACCACTGGCTGTTCAACATTATCTGTAATTAAAGTTAAACTGAAATGGGAGTATGTTTCTCCACACAACTCCCTTTCACTTCCCTTCACCCCAATCAATTAAAGCACAGTGCTGAAGTCATCCTCTGACTGGGGATCTTCACACTGATAAAGAGAAGTTCTAATTAGATGAGGTGCTGTCAAGTAGGTGCAGCTGCTACCTAGTCCTTGTACATGGTTTGCGAGAAACTGGGCTTGCACAAAGAAAAAAGGGAAGAGATCACAGAACATTCTGAGTTTGAAGGGAGCCATAGGGATATTTAAGTCCAGCTCCTAAATGAGTGGCCCATGCAGGTGCCTACCCCAAAACTGTGATGTTATTAGGACCGTGCTCTGACCAGCTGAGCTGATCTGGAGGTGCCTTTCTCACCACTCAATACCCCTATCATAAAACATGAAATAGAACTCAATTTTTTTATACAGCACCTGTTCTACTTTCTGGGATAAGTTACAATGCAAATGTAAATGGTGTTTGATGACAGTACTGCAGACTTGCCTTGCTCAGACAGCCCACAGAGTAAAACACTCCCAAACCATAACAACCTGGCCTGGCAGCAGTTTCACCAACCACACCATTGCTATTTTCTCTCTTGAAAGTCAAGTGGATGGCTGATAAAGCTAACATCTACCCATTCTGTTGGTGATCTTTACTACTACCTTTCAGAAGGTATTTCACAGAGTACCTGCTGTAAGAGGCCTTGAGAAATATACTTGAAGGCAAGCAGGAGAGGATGGAGACAGATAATACAGACAGGAGAGAGCAGGAACAGTGTGCTAAGTAATGCCCTTGAACCACCTGCACCTTCAAAACATAGTGGTTAATTTGGGAAAGGAACCTTTTTACTAAACTAATTTCTGGAGTTTAGAGTATGAGTTTCAACATGCATGTCTGGTGAAGATACTGTGGTGAACAAAATGTGCATATTTAAAAATGAATGCAAGCACTTAAAATCAGAGTATTTATCTATCAGAGAAGAAGAACATGATTTTTATGGCTCCCAAACAAGATGGATGGCAAAATACAGAGATAATTTAATTCGCAGAGCCCCTGCAACTGAAAGATTGCAAAAAAATTTTATCTCTGGTAAAAACCCCAAAAAGAGGCCTAAAGATGTCAGTAACCATTGCAGGTGCACTGATTTGCTAATTTGCTGATTTGCCAAGCACATGCATTACCTGTGAAGGTGCCCCCTGCAATGTAGGAACTGGTGCTAGATTCAGCAGTTTGCTGTTTGCCCACTGGCACCATGACTGGTGGTGCAGTGCATGAGCCGAGCTCCAGAGATGATATTTTATTGAGATTATGGATGTGTCCTAGTGCTCTCCAGGTAAAATACAAATGACATATAAGATATCACAGAGTATCTAACACCCGATTGATTCCCCATGTGGAAGAAGTGGATCCACAGCCTCTGCACACTCAGTATCCTGTGTCACTGCTGCACAATGCCAGCAGTCATATCTGCTGCATGGGGAGAAAGAAAACCCAACCTAGTTTTATTTTAACAATAAACAGCGGGATTTAAGAGATGAGAGATTGAACAATATTGGCAGTACCACAATCTGCTTTGTAGAATGCACTGCAAGTATTTGCTTGTATCCTGAGCAAACTTTTTTATTGCCATTGATTTTTTTTTTTTTTTTTTTTTTCCAAAGTACCACTAACAACCTAAGTAATCAAGTACAGAGCTGGGAATCTGAAGGGCATTACATGTGCTTTTTCTTGCTTGGGATACATCAGCATTGCAACTTCAAGTAAATATATCCTCAGTCATACTGAGAGTTTTCAATTGTTTGTGTGAATTTGTGGACTATAATGCATACTAAGGAAAGTATGGGCAAGAAATCACAGACTTTCAAACATTAAAAAAATAGGAATCATGAAATGAAAAGTCAAAATGAGAACATAAAATTACAATGTAATCTTAACGCAAAGCAAAGCATTTTTCAGAGAAGACTTTTGATTTGTAACAAAAGAGCAACAAAAAAAGGACCTAATTTCATGTGCACATAATCACAACTTTCTGATTATTTTTCTAGAGTTATTACTGCAACTTGCTCTGAATCTTCTACATATATTGGAACCCGCAGCTTGCAATGAATTGAATTTTCATTTTTCAGAGATGCCAGGGAGGGAAGAAACAGAATTCCTGCTGCTCAAAGCTTGCAGGCAAGTGACATCAACTCTCCTGTGTCACTTCACTACAGATGGATTCACAGTTCAATAAGCCACAGGCTCTTCATTACCAAGTTCTGCTGCCTTAGGTTGAGGATACACCAGGAAACTCAGAGCTGTCCTATCCAACCCTGTCTCATCTCAGCACTTTTCATCCCAACAGACCTTGGGAGATGCCATTTCTGCCAATTTCATCACTTTCTGTTCAAGCTCTGTGAACTGGAACAACAAAGATCCTGAACTGGAGGCTCTTGGAGGGGCTTCCCCACCTCCAGTGGGTCATTTTTAAGAATTGCCTTTACCTCTCAAAGGCAGAATCTTGTGCTCTGAGGTGGGAAATATGTGTGAGCTTACAGGGAATAGGGAGCCTAGGTGGGCAGGGGTCATGCAGCAGTATAGACCCTTATTTTAATATATATACACTTCCTGACTTTCAGCATTATCCAGATTATTTACACACGTCGTATATATATATCATGATACACGGAAAGATTTTCTTTTTTTTTTTCATATTAACAAGAGTAGTGGTATATTTTTGGCTTTAGATTAGATCAGGTTTCATTACAAAAAATCTGTTAGACATACAGGTATATTTAAATAGATCATAGATTTACCAAAAAAGTTTCTGATAACATTAAGGATTAGCAAATAAAAGCTATATAATGAGCCTAGACTTAAAGGAAAAGAAAGTAGAGAAAAGTGATTCCATTTAAGAAAGAGAAGGACACAGACAAAAACCTTGCTAAGAGTTTTTTGCTGCACTCATATTTTTCTAGTTCATATGTAAAGCACCTAATCTTTCCAGCTCTAGACATAGATCTAATAAAACCACTCAGCTGTGATGCTCTAATTCATAGAGACCTAGACAGATTTGGTAGATGCAGTGCTCCAGCTTAACAGGTAATTGGTAGCAAGGATGTTCTCTACCTTTTTTTCTCTGATAGTGTTAAACATGTATTGACAAGATGCCTCTGTGTGCTGCTCTATGTTTGGCACGTAGGAGAAGTTCAATTAACCAACCTTTCATCTGTATTTCCACATAAAATCCAGCTTTACTTTCCTGTGCTAATTGCTAAGCCCAGAGTACTTACTGCCTCTGCCATTCTGAAGCCTGGCTGCTCACTTGGGAGCACTAAGTGAACTAAGCATGTTCTCCGCTGCAAAGAGCTGGCACAGATAGCCTGAATAACTTTTCACACCAGCTTCTTGTCCTCTCCCTGTGGAAGCTTTTGTCCACGCTGGCTGGAACAAGGAGTGTGCCTAATTTACAGGACTCCCTGCACGTCCGCATTCAGCGGAGTTAACACAGGGTACTTAATGCTGAAAGCGTGGGGGTACTGTATTTCCTAGCATGAATGAGATTTCAAAACATTCCCATTTTATATAAGGATAAAAGCCAAATCATACTTGTAAGCCAATTAAAATGTTTTCTCAGTGCTCAGAGGTTAACATGGTTGGGAGCTTAGAAGTGGATACTTCTAGTAGAAATAATGAGTGGATGGCAGACAAAGAATTAATAAATTATCTTAATCTGTATTTGTTTACAAATATACAATCCCTGCAGATGGTTTTGAACAGAAAGGGTTTTTTTGAGGCATAATTTAAGCATACACAAAAGTGATTATCAGCCACACTTCAATCAGCAGTTTCTTCTTGGACAGTTCCCTGCATGTCTTTGTTCCTGCAGAGAACAGATTATTCTCTGAACAGCTTCATTTATATTGCTCTCTGTATGCTTTTGCTCCAAAATATAGCTAATAACTAATTCTTCACTCACTTTTAAGATAAGTTTTAAATTTTCTCCAGTGCCATATTTTGCCTGACAAAGAAGGAGAAAGAGTTTTCTAGTGTCAAAAACTCAGCTCATCTGACATGGGAGGTAGCATTCTCGTTAAAGCACCAGCATCTGAAAACAACTGAGAAGATACAATTTTTCATTTCCATGTAAGAAATAGATTCAGTAAACACTCTTAGCAATATAGCTCTGGACAAAGAGCAATCCTGAAAAAACTGAGTGAAATTTTTTTTTGAAGTTCAAAGATCAGAGAAGAAATATATATGAACACCAGTATTTTATTCTTAATGTAAACAAAAAGGTGTTATTTTAGTACCTAAATTAAGGGGTTTGTAACATTCTAGACTGCACTGACTTCAATTACAGAAGTCACTCAAGTTTCTAAGGCTGAGAGTTTTCTGACCTATGGTTAAATTAGGAATGGGATTTCAGAGCTGTACTGAGTACTGGTTTTTATATTGTTTGGAAAAGCCCTAGAGTGTTCCTTTTGCTGCTCCTTTTAAGAGCATGTAGCTAAAATAAACTAGGCAACCTTAGCCCAGGTGCATCAAAAAGCAGAAAGACGATGATGCTACTGAGCACTTTACTAAATACAGAAAAAAAAAAAAAATTAAAAAGCACAAAAAAACTACTCGTCTACCACACAAGATGTGCAAAAAATATGACTTATGACTAAAAAAAGCATTTTCTTTTCCTCCTCCTTAAAGGAAGAGAAAGTTTTTCCAAAATGGCTAAAAAGTCAACAACTTCACTTGGCCCTTTTCAAATTTTGAGCATTACAACAAGAGAAATACTTTATAGTTATACCAAGTTCAGGACATCACTAAACTGCACCCTTTAGGAAGATAAAGTAAAAGAAAACCCAACAAAACCCCTCTCCTGTGATCATATACTCTGACTAAAAAGTCAGGAAAGTAAAAGTACAGAAAAATCAACTTTGTCTTTTGAAATGTAAGTTGGTAGATAATTGTTGGAAAGTTCACACCAAAATACGTTAAGAGGGGCCAAAATGTACCACAGACTTCAACATGCATTAGAAATTATTTTTCAGGAGAAGAAAATGGACAGTGAAGTGCAGATCTATGGTTGCATTTAGGTTATGAGTATATTCTGCTTCCCTTCAGAAAACCTGCAGCAAGACTGAACAACTATTGCTGGTTATGATTACAGAAATTAAATAGAAGCTTTGCTGCTTCATTGAAATCATTCAAACCTAACACATTTATCAGCTCTTTGGTGACAAAGAAGGAAATAGCATGATCTAATCTTGACTGCAGACTACTCTACTCCAACATATTCTCATTTCACTAAAGTACCTGTTGCTTAAACCAATCTTGTCATTATGGCTTAACAGCTTCCATCCATTTAACAACACAAAATAATTTTAGCATTTTTGTATCTTAGCTATCAAGTAAAGTACTATATGGCATGAACAGTAATTTAGCATGGAAAATCCTTCATGAAACAAGGGAATTATTCTTCTTTGAAAAAGGAAATTTTTATCAGCATTTCCTCTTCTCATAGAAATGACTCCATTCATTTCCACAAAACCAGTAGGAATGAGTTGCATATGTTTTTGGTTTTTTTTCATTGCTTCTAGCCCCTGAGTCCATATTTTCACAATTTAGTATCACTGAAGTAGTAGCCAATTAGCCATTCTTTAATCACTAGAATGAAAGATACTGCTTTTAACTTTTCCAGCATAATTGTACAGGCTAAGATTACCTTCACTTATATTTCATCTGCATTTAATGCAAGCTTAAAAAAAAAATTAAATTGCAGTACAAGTTCAAACTCTTATTAAATGCCCATCACATTTGCTTATGTGCCAGATACCTGAAGCGCAAGGGGTTATTTGCAATTAAAAATCCAAAACTGGAGTCTCAGATTTCCTGTCCCCAAACATGCCTTTTCTCATGTCAGTCTATCATCCTTGCCTCTGCTGTTTGTTATTTAAGACATTTTCCCAATTAATTTGTGGCATGAGCCAGCAAAGATTGATTCACAGTGGACAAGGGGAAAAGATTCAAATGCCATATGACATTACAGACTCCAAAGCTATGCCTCTTCTCAAGAAGACACTGCTTAGGTAGAAATGAAACAAATTCTCTAACATTGCTGCTATGGGGAGTTGAAAATATTTATAAGTGACAGAATCAGCTCAATGTGTAAAATCAGTCTTATTTGTCAATTCTTTGGATGGAGCAGGAACTGAAAGATGACTAGTAATTTTTTTCACCTCAAACAAGAGAATCTATTATATAAAATTTGATCCTGCTCAAAGGTTTACAGACAGTGCAGGAAAAAAAAAAGGGGTGGAAAAAAAAAAAGAAAGGGGTAAAAAAATATATAAATTCTAAATTGCTGCCAATTCCCTTCTAGTCTCTGAAATTTTCTACTACTCACATACCAGATAATAAAACTGAAGTTGATATTAAATGAACTCTACAAAATGACAGTAGCTATCTATTAGTAGTGTATTTTTAACTGTACTATTTTCCCTTACCCTGTATTTGAGCAATAACATGCTGTATGTGTTTAATTATTTGTTTTGCTTTAAATCAAGACTATATTAGTTTAATTGATTATCCACACATGTATGCTTGGCAGGCTAATTTGTTCTGAGCTCTTTTGGGGAGATACATTTGAGGTTCTGTTTTGTGATTTGCATGACTGCAGAACTGCCTGGAATCAAAGCTTAGGAAAAATATATCAGAATAACTATACAAAGTAGGCTAATTACCCCAAACCAGCAGTATGTAGTTTGGCCACCCTTGGAGCTGGAAGAATACTTAATTTCCCAAGGCTGCCACCTCCCATTTCAGTGCTCCAGTATATTCTCCACCCAGGTAGAAAAAGGATGGAAAGAAGAAATACCAGTGAACCAAGTTCTGATGGTTAATTAGAAATCTACCAGTTAAATAATAAATCCCCACATCCTTGAGACCTCTTATTACCATAGATTTACTGAGAACAAGTGAGTTATTGGAAAATGGCTTTTACCTCCTCAGCTTTATTAATGCACCTAGGCATACTTCAATTTTAAAAGTCACTATCCAGAACCAGCATCAAAACAAATCAGCTGTACAATTTAAATCCAGTGCAGAAATGTATTAGATGGATCATGATAGGAAAAAATGTATCATTAGATTAATTAAGCAATTATCAGAATTCACAGCTGCTCTCTTTGACAACTGATTCAGTAGCTTTGAATTAATAAGGGATACTTTCCATACACTTTCTACAAATAGAAGTTTATAGAAACATTTGTTTCTTTGATGTTTGTCGGGAAAGCCAATAAAAAAGAGACTGTACACTCAAACTAGGCTGCTATTCAAGAAGTATGATCAAAAGGTAGTTCTTATATCCATGCTTCTCTAACACACTGCATGCGATAACGAATTGAGAATTCTTATGATATCCATTTACTACAAGAGAACTTCTTTTTTCCTAAGTTTCATTGAAGACAGAATTGGGCTCATTTTGATTTTTATAGCCAGTGTACTTTTCAAGCCACTTCATTCAACAAAACAGAAATTTGTACAGTGCCTTCTTAACATGATATCTAAAATATAGCAATGAAATGTGGGAATCTTATCCTCATGGAGCAAGGTTGGTATAAACTGAAATATCCCTGTTCACTGATCCTACTCAAACATGGTGGTGAAGTTATGGGACAAAAATCCCCAATGGTAGCATGGAGTTGTTTATTCAAATCACACTTCTTGAAATAATCTTGCAAAGTTAATTCCTGCTGTCCATGTCCCTTTGGAAGAATCCTTCCATTTATCCTCCAACTTTTTAGTACGAGTTGAATTCGTTTTTGTCATCTCCTTGTGTTGAGATAAAAAAATACAATCAGTTTTTCAAATGGTAAAAGCATTCCAAGAAAAAATCCAAATCAAATCCAACACATCACCAGTGTTTTCTTTCATGCAAATTTTCAAATGAACATATAAATATAAATTCGAATACTTTTATTTTTCATTAAGTAGGATTGATATAAGGGTAAGGATGTCCTGTTCTAGTGCTCTGAGAATAAAATTAATATCCAGAAAAGATTATTCAAGCCAAGAGAAAGCCTATCATTAATGTATTAGTGAAATATGTACACAGGATTGACAGAGATGAAATGAGGAAAGTTAGGTTGACTAATGGCCAAACAAGGAAACCAAAATATGTCATAGTGTGAAGTCCTTGTCCTGGGAGAACTCAAAAGCTATTTATTAATTATTTGCTAGGCAGAGCCTTTGCAAGCTCTCAGCTTTAGTCAGCATTTTACATAATCTCCTTACTTAAAGTTATACAAGCCTCTCTAGCAAATTCTGAAAGCTGCTTTTAGATCTTGTACAAACAGCACCACCCTCCCAGATTTACAAATGTCTTCTATGGAAGGAATGATTCAACTTTCTTGGCCAAATCCCTGCTGAATTTTGTGGATATTCATGAAGGATAAATACAGCTCATAAAGGACAAAGCAAATTTACTTTTCCTGTCAGTAGGCAGGATTGCTCAAATACCATTAACAGAACAGAGAGGGGATGGGGATACATTTCTTCAGAGAAATTCTGTAGAAACTTCTTTAGAAACTCAGAAAGGCTGAGTCTCTAAAGCAAACACTTCACAGGACAGTTAGAATAAAATGTTGTAATACCAACAGAAAACAGAGAGTGATTCTATACGTAAATTTATGTTATCTAATTTGATTGAATTCTCTTCCAGATGGTGAGACTCAAAACCATCATTTAAGAACAAGCAAACAAAAGAAACCTCAAGAACAATAAACACCCAGGGAATATAATTTGTGATGGTTGTAGCAAGATGTAAGCATTAGCTGTCATTCTTTAAATTACTATAAATATTTTAATTGCTACAAGTTTGCCACATAATGATCAAGACCGAAGTGTCTTTCTTTGCAGTTACTGCTTCACATGACACATCTCACGTTCCACTCTTTTTTTTTAATCCTTAGCCTTAATGTTGATGTAACAGCAACAACATATGCTGCAGAATTTTCTGCTATTTGTTTTTCCCTGCATCTCTGCACTTTTAGCCTGTTCATGGGGTATGCCAGAAGACAGTAAAGAACTCACATGACTCCCTGTAATCTTCAGAGATGTTCCTCAGTGTGTACAAAGGCACATGATCTACCCGACCTCCTGCAAACCCTAAACATACTGGAAAAGGAAAGACAGCAAGGAGCAGGGTAGAAGATATTGTGCTTTCACTTCCCAAAGGAAGAAAAACCAATCCCACTGGCTTGGACTGAGCTCTGTTCTGAACACGGATCTGTGCTCTGCATGCTCTTTGGTCTGAAATCCCACAAAGACAATAAACAAGGCCCCTCCTGCTCAAATTTTGGCTAACCCAGTCCGTGTTCAGGTCTGATGGATTCTGGGAGCACCACAGGACCAGACTTGTGGCCAGGAACACCAGGAGGAAGGATGAAAAATAAGTCCCTAAATAAGGAAGACAATCTGTATTAAGAAGCATCAAGGTACCATCAGTAGGTTATTTTTACTTTTAAGACATTTTAATCTTTAATAGTAATATAGCTACATAGTTCAAATAGAAAACCAACGAATTCACTTCTCTTTTCCATTAGGGAAAGTAGCATTATTCATTACTCAAGAATTCAAGATAGTAAAAAAAGGTTTCTTTCTGTTCCCCCTAAGAAATAAAGGACAGCCCCATATTAAATGATGGCACTCCATGGAGCACATTGAGATGGATGAACAATTCTAAGACTACTTTTGCTGTCGAAGGAAAACTTGTTTTCACTATGGGATAACTAATACCTAAAAACTTTTCTGTGCAAGTGAGCAGTGGAGTCAAAGCATTTCACACCAGGTAAGCTAGGCAACATGAAATGAGCACATCCAGAGGAATGCATTTTATCCTGCTGCTCTTTATAGTAGCCTCAGAGGAATGAAAGAACCCTGCTTCTATTTAAGATTTTGCACTGGCAGAGCTGACATCATTTACTTAATAACAAAGTAAAACAAACTGTCTGGAGCCCATGAGGAAAACACTGAAGTTAATAAATACTGCAGATAGCAATAAGCTTTAGAAGCAGAACTAGTATGTGTGCAGCACAGCCACCAAACGAGGCTAAAGGTAGAATGCCAAAAGCAACACAGAGAAACAAGCAGCACTATTTGTCGAACAAAACTTGGATGGAGAGCAAGGAGTCAAAATGCATTATTGTCTCTTGATTTATGCCACAACATATTTTTTCTACTAGTCACAACTACACAGATATTAAATTATTTGTACTGTCTGTGGTGGTTTCCAAATCCCACCTCTAAATCTATTCAATTGAATTTCCAGGATACCTTGCCACTGAACACTTGTTTGCCAGCAGCTGATGAGCGAGGTAATAGCACTTTCTATTCTCTAGGTTAGTGAAGGGAAATCCATAAGCACAACAGTACGGTCTGTTTCTGGGCTTTGCAACATTTCATGGCCATGGCCACCTCTCCTGGTTTCTGCACATGCTGTTACTTTCCTTTCACGCTGCTAAAATGTGTTCCCAAAAATGAATCCGTTCATCTGTGCCCAGAACTGACGAGTTGGGGTGAGGTCCAATAATATGTGAGCACCTGCATTTAGCCATATCAGCACCTTCCTTCTTCCCTCCTTATACCACCAATGGTTTCTGATGTTCCCTGGTACTCTTTATGGCAGGGTTAGATGGTATCAAAGCCCCCAGAGGAAGCATTACTGGATGAATAAATATATGAACACTGAGGGAGTCTTATCTGGTAGAGGTGATGTTCTGACTTGGAATCTGGGGCAATTTCAGAGTTGCTTGAGTTGGGGTTTTTTACCGCTCTTTGAACAAGGTCTGAAAAGATGTCTCTTTGTTCTTCCAAGAAGTATTCCCACTGGGAAGAACAGCATATAGATCAGTGGTAAAACCATGCTCCCTAATACACTCTCACTCTCTTCTGGTCTACTGAACCAAGAGCAACTTCTGCCTTATAACACTCTATAAAAAGAAAAGTTAAGTGTTGCAAACTTCTTTCTTAACCTACGGCTGGTGAAAAATGCAGCTGATGTGGATATAAATATCTTGAAAGGGAGAAGGCACTGAAACAAAAGCTGTGCTTCAACCATGGCATAGCAAGAGGACACAGTAATTTCTTGGGCCAAGAGAAGCAGAAAAGTAACTGATGACCTGTACTTAGTGTGTGAAACTAGAAGGATGCAAGATGTTTGGTCCTTTCAAGAAAAGGCTTTAGAAAAGCAATATACATTGTCAAAAAAAGTTTCTTTGTTTTAATTTCCCATCACATACCTATGAATTCTGATCACAGAGACATAGAGGAGACATTTTTAAGACTGCACATTTGGCTGCATATTTAATTTCATCACTTTTTCACCTTCTAGCACTCAAATCCCAGCTCCCCTTCATATCCTTACAAAGTGGATTTCTCACTCATAGAAGTGAAAAGATGCTATTACATAAACCTTGAGTAATGCATATCTGGACCAAACCCCTACTTGGAATGAAGAAGTTAAACTCTCTCTCTTATATATCTGAAGGAAGATCTCCTACTTTGGAACATTTTTGAGACTCCATGACATGGCCAGTACAAATCTCATTAGCCAGTTAATTCTTTATAACCCCTTGAAAGCTAAATTATGTTTTTGAAAAGAATCACTTCAATTGCTTAAGCTTCAGCCTAGTCAAGTAATTTGCACATCTTTAATTATGAGGGATTAATTCTTTCATCTATCTTATTTTTGGCCAGTTTGAAAAATGGCCTAATCTCTCCACACTCTTTACTACCTTGCATTTCATCATTCATCACAGAGAGCATCAGTTCTTCATTACTGCTGAAGGCTTTTTAGGTGGGAATTCTTCATCATTAACTTCACATTCTCACCCTCACTATCAATTACTTGGGTACTTTCTATTTGATTGCCATCATCAACCCAATGCATTTCTGCCAGTTACAGAATCCATGACACTCCCTTGAGGACATGGCAACTGGAACATGCTCCTGAGTTGCAACTTTCCTTGGGGATCAATTCTTTCATTGCTTTCTTGTATAGTGTTTTGGGGTTTTTTCTTTATAATTTTAAGAGCATAGTCATACCTTAAAAAAAAAAAAAAAAATCAATATTCAATTTAATCCCTTTCACTGCACATGATATAAAAAGAATTTTTCTCTTGCTCCTGAAACCCTTCTTTTTAAATCATGTCCAGATTCTCTAAAGTCACATTTCTCTAATTCCTTTCTTGGTCCCCAACTTTTGTACATTAAAATTCCTTTTCCTTTGTATTTTTTTTTTCTATAAAATGTGCCCATTAACAGCTGAGTTGTATTCTGTCCACTTCAAGAAAAAAATATATTTATCTTAGATTATTATCACTTCAGCTACATGTGAAGGAAAAAAAAAAATCAGCTCAGATTCTAAAGTGTTTTCTGTGAAATAACAAGAATAATCTCCAAGGAATTGAAAATTAATATTTTCAGAGAGAATTAATTTGCATACACCAAGCTATTTCTCGGCATATGGTAGAAGTCACCACTTTACTATAATGAAACTCTCCTGGTGAGGATATTTTAGTTATAAAACTATAGTCAGAGATGCATATAGAATTTCACAGATCAGTGATTGTCATCTATTCCAAACTTACGAGGAAGAATCATCCAGAAATATATATAATTTATATATCTATAAACCAGCCCCTGCATATATGCAATTAAGGTTTCTGTGACCTTGGGCACATCAAGTGACCATTAACCCTCAGCAGGAATAGGACGGAGAAATTGAAAAATTATTAAATAATAAAACTACGAGTCTTTTATCCAGTACAGCTGCAAGACACGGAACAAATGGGGTTTTGGTGATAAGGACTGACCTTGCAAACTAATATCAGGTGAGGTCATAACTCTACTAATCCAAACCATCACTCTCACATGAACTGTGGGGACTGTTTGGGTTTCTTTTTTTTCTTTTTTTCTAGCTTTGCTTCATATCACCAGATAAAGTAGCTTATTTATCACAAAAAAGATATTGCAGAGATAGAACCCAAGGAGATTTCTGCTCTGCAAAGTTCTCATTGTCCAACCAAACAATGAGATGTGTGTGCCCTTGACAGAGGCCACCTGAATGAGCTGCTCACAGCTGCTACTGAGTTTTTTGTCCTCTAAAATATCTGCACGAAAGAATACTACAGTTTAAAGCTCTGTGGAAGGTGAAGCTCTTGAGACATAGAAGACAGAAGGAAAGATCATAACAAAGTACATTTATGCATTTCACAAAGCTTGAGCCAAATCTGGGCTTACAGAAAGGGAGAAGAAACTGCAGATGCTGAGCTAGGCAGGAAAGTTCCATGGGCCACAGGAGAGCTCAAAAGTGACCAGCAGGGGGGTGGTTATCACTGCTCACCCGTGGAGCAATTAGAAAACCACCAAAAGCTGATTTATCTCGTCCTAAACTGGGGATTTCAAGGGTCACTCGTGCTGGGAGGAGTGGGGTAACCTGAGGAAGCAAAGCCACAGCCACACCTGCAGTGGGTCAAACTCAGCTCAGAGCGTAGGAAACCACTGCCCTACATCTTCTGTTACAATGTAGATTAAAGAAGCAAAATAAATAGATAGTACATTTCCAATTAGACCAAACTGCCTGAGAAAAGTTGCTGCTTCAGACTATGGCTCACTGCTCCTCTTTGTTCAAAATTTTGTAAGATCATGCTCTAAAAGTGATCAATAAATTAGAGTTAAACCCAGTAAGAAAACAAAACCCAGAAAAAAAGCAAAAAAAAAAANNNAAAAAAAAAAAACCCAAAAAAAAAAAAAAAAAAAAAAAAAAAAAAAAAGTACTGGGAAGAACAAAGCAAGGCACTTCTATTTATATTTTTCCATATTTACCCATATAATTTTTATTTTTTTTTTTAATTCTAGAAAATATCTATTTCTCTTTGCCTGTGTTTAGGCTTGTTATCAACTACTATTTGCATCTCCTGTCAAAAAGATGGCTTGATAAACAACTGCATAAGCAACAAGTGTTGCAAGTATGACTTAAATTAGCTATGCCAACCCTTCTTCAAAATTCCACCAACATTGTGAAAGTGCAAAAAAGCTTTAAGATAAGGTAATGATTTCCAATTATTTCACTTCAAGACATGTGTGTAGAATTTTCCATATCCTGAAATGCAAAATTTTAGGTTCCAAAGTTCCCAGATTTACGGAAATGCACAAGAAAAAAAAACCCCTATGTATACATGTACACATACATATATAGAAAAATCCAGGGCACAAACACCCAAAATAAAATAAACTAAAGTAAAAGTACAATATGCCCTCCTTTTCAAGTTAAAATATACTAACTTGCATTTCAGTTTTTCCTGTACTGCGTTTACAAGTGCATCAACAATTGAGCCAAACAATCCTGGACTTCTTCTTCAATTCCCATCCTCTGTGCTCTCTGTTGAAGAGCCTGACCACTGCAGATTTGACTGGCTCCTTAAAAGTTCTTTTTAGTTTGCATTCTACTTCTGCATCCCAACATACAGAGGAAACATCACACCATTTCTTTGGATTTTTTCAGCAAAATTTTAAATACAACTGAAAAGTCATGACTTGCAGCACAAATGCAGCATTATTCAAAGAAACTCTAAAACAAGCACTAGATTAGCCCCTGAAGTAAATCAGATACAGATCAGCTTGAAACAGGTAAGCTCTATGTGACTTTGACCTAGACTACCTTGCCAGCACATCCACAGAATCTGTGCTGAATAAGTGTGTGCACCAACATCAAGCTTCCAGAATATTCATAATATGGTACACATGGAAATTATTATAAAAATTTATACAATTTTAAGAAAAATAAAACAATATTAAGACTAACCTTATTCTAAATACTGCTATTTTATCCAGCAATTAATGTAATGATATGAAAATATAGTTAAAATTAACAGAAATTCCCACATGATTCATTTATTTGAAAAAATTTTAAATTATCCTGCTAAAAGGAAATTCCCATCACAAAGTTCCCATGTTAAACCATAGATAACACAACACTTTGAATTAATTTTTATATTTCTCGGTGGTATTTAAAATTCTTTAAAGAATAATCTTCAGAGCCAATATTTCTTTAGATGCGTTTTACCCCCAAGATGAAGCTTTTCTTAGAGTTAAGGCAGAGCCCATACAACAAAAAGGTAATATAAATACCGTGAAGTTTCATTTTTTGTCTCATTGTAGTTATACAGCTTCTACAGTTTTAAGTCACCTAGACAGCTTACCAATTAAATGATTTTGTGCATTTCTATTTAATAATTTAATATTTAATGTGATTCTTAAACATTTGAGGGGCATTTATAGATAAGAGCAACAAGAAATCATATGAGGTTATAAATCTCACAAGCCAAAACAATAAGATTATTTTATAGCTAGAAAATAAAATAAAACAAATCCACAATATCATTGGACAAGAATTGGACATTTATGTAAAAAAAAAAACAAACACTTGGGATATTCTGCATTCCACAGTGATTCAAGTGGGAAGGGGCATGTAGTTAAAAAAACCCAAACGAGCAGGTGCTGAAAGGAAGAGTGTGAAGCTGTACATAACATTCAAAGAACAAGACTCCCTGCAAAGAACAATTAACCATGAGAAACACATTCTCAAATTATAAAAGGCTCCCAATTTATAGCAGTGTGCAGTCTCCAGCAGTACAGAGCATGACAAATAAACAATAAAAGCATCTTACTTGCATTGCTCAAAGCCTTAGAATATAATCATCCACACCACAAAATGACAAACAAAAATGACCTTCTTTTTCCTAATGTTTGTTGTTTTCTCCATACCTTGGTACTCTGTGCCTTTTCTGGCACCTGTAACAAGTCTTTTACTTCAGGCTAGGAGTTCATTCCTGGTTATTCTATTCTTGTACCAATAAAATGACTATTCCTACACGACATTACAGCTTCTCTGACACACAATGACTTACAAAAAGCTACATTTCCCTGAGAAAGGAAAGTAAAAGAAAGGCACAATAGTTAAAATATGTATGAAACCTGTTACCTAAAATTCCAGGAACGAGCTCCCTGTCACATCGTCTTAAACTTTTGTTGGTTTGATTGTTTTGTTGGTTTGGGTTTTTTGTTTGTTTGGTTTTTGCTATAGAGAAATGATGCAAAGAAAATCAACAAATAAAAAAACTTGTGAAGTAGCTGATGGCACGAAAAGCTACCTGGTAAGCAATAGGTTGTAAACAAGCACTTGAACATATTATCTTAAAGCCCCACTGTGTGTGGTTTTCTTAGTGATATCTAAACTTCAACATAAAAATGAAAAGTAAAATTTTCCATCAAAAGTCAAGATTATGAAGTTAAGATTGCTGATTATGTCTTAATTAAATCCAATTAGATATCAATTGCACTTCACAATTCTTTTTCCTGAAACAAAGCAGCAAAACAAGCACAAATAAAAACATGTATAAAGGTTACTTCACGTTTAACGGCAACAATTTTGTACCCTCTTCACTGTTAAATATTATTATTTTATATAGACTAAGTTATTTGTCTGTGGATAAGTTGATGCAACTGCATTGAAGAGCATGTACAATTCTTTCCTGAGGCTTCAGCACAGAGCTGACCCATGGGGTGCACACACGTGCCTGCACAGACAGCCGCGCCAGGTCTGTAACACCCACCTTACACAAGACTGGTCCCAAAATGACTTCCCTTTTGGAAGCTGTAAACTTCAGAACCCATAAATCAACCTATGAATTTAAATGTACTTGATACTTCCCCATTTACTCAGAAATTAACTGTTTTTTAGCACAAAGCGTTACCTTTAAATTCATTCACTGTCCAGGCATATATGAGGAAGGAGGAATGCATTGCTACCTTTTATGCAGCACTTTTTAATCCTTCTGTATTATAGCACATATTCTCCTCTTGAAAATGTAATCCCTCTAAAGAATTATCTTGCTAAGTAAGGCATTTTCCTTTTTTTCTGCTGTACAATTCTGCTTTCACAAGTTGCAGCAAATGAACTCATTCACACTTTAGCTTCCCCCATAAAATGTAATGTAAAATACATCATCACATACTCATTTTTTCCACTTACTGCACTGAAAGTGCAATATTGTAGATATAAGTGCAATAATTTTAGAAATTTGATGTAAAAAATGTTAAAAATAAGGACTCTTACATTCCCCTAAATATATTTATTCACACAACTAAAATTGCATCTAGTGCTGTACATTTCTACCACAGTGTGCTTTGCCATGGTGTTCTGTAAGTAGGCAGATCATACTTCCACTTTGAAATAGTATCTTTAATTAGTCCAACAGTGATACATAGAAAATTAGAGAAGCTCTGGAAAAACTAAGCTCTCTGGATGTTTAAAATAAAGTCTGTTTTGAATTGCACAAGTTTTTAAATGATTCATTTTAAAATGATGATGAGTTTGAATCAAATCCACAGGAAGGTAACAAAACTAATGGGTATGTGCTACCAGCAACACAATCATAACCAAAGCTATGAATCCAACAATGCCTCCTTTGGAGTAGAGACTGAGCTGGAGTCAAGATCACCTCTGCACTCACAAGTCAAAGTCAATACAGAAAACTAGAACCACAGAAGAAAACCAGATCTGACAAAATAAGTTGTGTTTGCTAACAAAACAAATAGAAAAACTGAGATTAAACAGAACATGAAAGTAAAGGCAAACCTGGATCCAAATAATTAAATAGCTTACAAAGAAAACCAGAGATAAAGTGACACTAGAAATATGAAGTATCAGACATAAAGGACAGGACATTTGATTGAAGTCTAAATAAAAACCACAAATAGAGCATTAACCTTTGACATGCAACATGGGTAATTGGGCAAAGTACAAAGAAAAAATTAAAGAAAGAGAAAAGATTAGAAAATGAAGCAGGTGAGAGCCTCTCCCCAGCCCCACTGTGTGCAGTGGCCATGAGGGATGATGTTACAGAGCAGAATGCTGAAGCCGCTGCATAAAGCCACTCATAATTTATGCACTAGTCTCTCTGAAGCCACTGTAGTGAGCCCAGAATTTTCTCTTGAGAAGGGAAGTGGACAGAGGATCACAATAAACTGGATTGTCTTAAAAGATTCAAAAGAAAATGTCACTAAACCTAAACCAACCAAAACCAACTCAAAGTTTTACTTAAGTGGGAGATTGCAGCAAACTAATGATAACAGAAGTGCTTAAGGCTCTTTGACGAGCAGTGAAGAGGCCCTCAGTTCTAAGTCAAAGAACTGCTCCCTCCACATCTGATTTCCACAAGATTGGAACAGGCCCAGAGCCTGTGAAAAATACCCACTCCCCATATGGTATCCATGAGCCATCCTGCCTGGGTAAGAAAGTTGTAGCAAGCATAGTCCTCCACTGAAGAAGACCTTACATTAAATCTTGTTAAAGTAAAGCTTCAGCATGGTAGAAGAAAGAGCCTAGCTACACAGCAACCCTTATTCACTTCCTTTAACTTGTTTGCTATATAAGATAAAGAGTACAGCTCTCAAAAACCGTCATCAAGGTTAATTGGAATGTGAATGGAATACAATACACAGCACTATATCCTTTTGTAGTTTTATTTTCCCCCTATAGTAATAGATACAGCATTTTAGCTTCTTTTTGCATCTAATGAATATACCAGGACACTCACAGAACAGAGCAGACTATTGTTTTTCACAGCCTTATTTACTCAGCTTTTGTTTATTCAATTGAAGATAGCTGGGGAGTTTGCATTCAGCATGACATATTTACTGGTGCCGGCAACAGGATACTCTGGAAGATATTAAGTGTTGAAATAAAGCAACTGCTTTCACTGCTTAAGTGTCCCTGGTTCACTTACCATGTAGAACACATTTCAAAGGCACACAAAGTGCACAAGCCTATGGAATAAAATCTTCTAGGGAGCATTTTCACATACACTGGAGAAACTGATTCTCTTCTCTGTCAGAGTAAATCAATATTTATACTATCTAAGAACTGACTACTACAAGCATTTACTGAATGAACAACTGAATTTTAGATACAAATTTAATAAAAGTAATACAAGACAGGAAATAAACATGGGGAGGAAAAAACCAAGAAAAGTTATTTCTGTTTCCTTTAGGCTTCTGCAACTGAGAGATAGATTTCTAAGTATTTGTAGATGTTATGTGTTCTCTGGCATGTAACTATTCAAAACTTAATCACCATTTATTGTTTTTCCCCTCAGAATATTTACAAGCATAAGGCAAATGCATGCAGATAGAACTCACTAAAAATTACTTACATAAAAAAGCAGAAGCTACTGAGCAAAGTCATGCAGTGTTTGGAGATCTGGATTTACTGCTCTGATTAAATGGCCTCAGCATCCTGCAGTTTTCATCCCTTGTGTTTTTCAGGTCCATTGTATTTAAAGAGGACCATACCATAGCAGGAATGGGAGAGTCAACCTCAGTGGATGTGCATTCAGCCAATCACAGCTACAGACAGCAAACATTTTTGGATACTGTCACACTTCCATTTAAGTTTTCCAAGATGCTACTGTTGTACACATCCTTCACCTGGCACAACTTTCTCCCTGCTTCCTGACTCCTGCCAAAAAACACCAAGATTCTGTGCAATGATATTTCTGCTGTTCCTCAACTCAATGTCCTATTTTGCAGCTAAAACCATCAAATCCTTAGCTGAACTAGAATATCCTCAAAAGGTGTTCCTGCATAAACATGCTTCCTGCTGGACTCTAGACAGCTCTTGGCACATTTACCTAGTCTGTCCAAAATACCTGGCCATCTGATGGAAAAGACCTTTCCCACTGAGGAAACTAAAAGAAAAGACAAATGGGAACATCCTCTGTGCAGCATCCGAGTCACCATAGGATCACAGCAGGCATCCCAACACCCAACCCTCCTGCATGGTGGAGAAGAGGAAGGCTTTGCCTCTGCTCTCTGGATTCCTGAGTGCAGCAGCTCCCAGGCCTGCTTCCAGGCCCCACAAGTCAGTCTGCTGGCAGCGGAAGAATCCTTTGGAACCTGTGCAGAGTCTTAAGGACTGTTTACAGGAAGATTAAGCCTGAAACCAATCATCTGCAAGTTCCAGCTTAGTCCTAGTGCCCACTTTAGGGTCACAGATTATTCCGTACCCGGTGTAGAAAATGCATTCTAATTTGGCTTTCCTTGCAACAAGGTGTCAGACACCCAAAGAGATGTTTGAGTTGTAGTTGATGGAAGTCTGTTTTAAATTGCACAGAAAATGTCCCGGAGAGATTTTCTAAAAAATCTGTAACGCTCCAAAATTCAAGTCACTTTGCATTCTCAGACATTTTTATATGCCTAAAAGCCACAAAGATTTTCCTTTCCGATGTCACCTGAGATCTAAAAAGCAGTAGAAACATGACAGTTTTATTAAATGTTTACCTAAAACATTCCCTGCACTTGGGAGGTTTTCTCTGTATAAGTTCCAGTAACACTCTCATTCCAAGGGGATTCAAACAGGGCTTTAAACACCCACTGCCAGCAGAGCTCCCACTGCCTGTACAACACAGTGCACACATGGAGAAAAGAAAGGTAAACTTGATATTAGTCAGGTCTTGTGGGACTGAAGAGAGAAAATACAATTTTGAAATAGCTGGTGATACCTGTAAGTGAAAACATTGGTCCAAATGCTCACTCAGGATATTTCAATCAATGCAGCTTTCAACAGAAATGCCAAATGGGACAAGCACTTCACCTTCTTTCATGATTACCACTGTTTCATATTCCACTTGAATAAAATGAAACTCATTTTGATAAGTTTCCAACACTACTGTTAATTTATTTTGAATGATAGGGAGTACTAGAGTGAGAAATCAGAGTCCTGCGTCCAGACCGAGAAGGAGCAACACTTCACCTACCAGAAACAGAAGCAAACACAAAAAATGACTGTCTAACTCTGTAAGAAGGGGCTCCCTTACAGCTGGGACCATGACTACTCACAACATCTGAAACAGGTGAGCTAGTGATCACTAGAAGTGTCACTAGAAAAAAGTAGAAAGGTTTGGGTTCACATCTTTTATAATTGACAGAGCCAGATGAAAAGGCACATCTCACTAACTGTTCATCTCAGAGACGTTCCTCAATTAACATTTCCTTCCAGTATTTGCTTCACTCCTGAGCACGAGCCTAGAGGCAAAACTTTATACTTCTTCCTTCCAGTCTTTCACAAACATTGATCATTGATTAGTCTGCTCCTCTGCCTCCTTACTTCCAAAATATACAATGATATTGATTTCTAGTTTGGCCCTTCGAAAGTACAAGGTAGATTCTGCCTCATTTCATAATTTGTCAGTTCTCACTCTATACATCCATTTTTTTATGACTGCCTTCCAAGTTCTCTCTTTCACTTACATAGCAAATATTTCTATGTAGACAATGTATTGACAGCATTTTTTTTTATGCACATCTCAGTGCATCCTATGTCCTTTACTGCTACTTTATTCCATATATATATATATCTTACACTTATATACCAAATCTACCAATACCACCTTTCCTTAATTTTCACATGCCTTTATTAAAAAGCCAATTGATTTGGACTTCTGCTTGATCAACTACACTGGTCTTTCACACACTCCCAACAAGTACACATATAGTCTAATCAGACTTGGTTACCATCTGAAGCAGATACTGCCTGGTTTGTTTATGATTAGATTTTCAGCTGGGTATTTTCTCATGTATAGCCATGGCCAACTTTCTAATTTTTTAGCACTTTTAACCCATTTCCCACCTACACCTAGAGTACTCAGTAGAAACTTCAGCTCCTCCTGTTTTGGATGGCATTTCTTCAAGTTCTGGAGCTTTGTAAATAAACCTTCAATGCAATTTACTTCGACTGCCAACCTACGTTATCATGGACAGTACAACACTAAGACAGAGGCTCAATAAAGGATACAGTTGTGCAATTCATTTCAAAGTCAGATGAGCTCTTTGTCATTTAAGTAGACAGGAGAAACTGACATTAAAATACGGTTCATTAAAAGTGAATTTGAGCCTCAGCATTCACTGTACCAAAACATCTGGAGACAGCCTAATTCTTACTGGAGTGCCTCAGAAAATATTTGATCTTCTAACTAAGCACAGGGGATTTGCTAAGTAAAAAGCTGCCTTTTCTGTATCACTTTATACTTGAGGAGGATTTATTTTATGAATATCACAGTACCTCCCATCAACTGCAAAACCATGGACCCAGCACCATGGACTATTTGTATTAAGACAAATTATTTCAGAAAATACTGCAAACTCTTTGCTTTGGCAAGTCGTCCAGGAAAATATGCTGTTAAGCTCCTGTGGATTCTTTAACTTATTTAAAATATTTGTCACTTTTGTCTAGATATGAAAGTAAAAAGCCAGTTTATTGCTTTTGTCTGTTCTGAACAGACAATGATATTTTTGTGATGTTCTTCCTTCTCAACCCTTATGTTTCATTATTATATGGTACCTTCTTGGATCATTAGGACTGCAGATAGGTCAGCTAAAGTAAAGGAAAAACTTTAAAGAATTCAGTAAACAGATCACAATCTAGCTCAAAGAACCCTTATAGATTGATGATCAGGCTTTCAAAGTGCCTCAGAAGCAGCTAGTGTCTGGTTTTTTAATGCTTTTCTCTTTAGTTTAAGAGAAAACTTATTACATTTTTATTAAAAAAAAAAAAAAAGTGAAGAAAACATAACAACTGAAATCAGCACATCAAGGCAGATGGGTATACCAATGAAATTCTCTACTTCTATCTAGATGCACATTTATTGTAATTTTTTAATAGATCAGAACTGTTCATTCAAGTTGAGCATATGTAGCTTCACACTCTTTTGATCAGGAAAGGTACCACGAAGGCAGGGCCATGAATGCTCATGTAGGATGGCTGGGCACTCTGCATTGGCAGCTGATTTCAGGAGCCACTCCCACAACATAACAAAGCAAGCAATGATATATAGCTACACATTTGCCCTTGTCTATTTAAGCTTGTTTAAGTCATGAGATTTTTCCTGAGACCTCTGCCAAGAATTTATATTTTTAAGTATTTTAAATTCATGCTCTATCATCTATACTAAAATATATGGTAATTTATGTAAGTTTATAATACTGGAAAAATGTTGGACGGGTTAACTTTTGATCAGGAATGGAACGTCTTTGGGTTTTGAGGTGTTCTATTTTTTGGGTGGTTTTTTTTTGGGGTTTTCAAA
>VWZN01019095.1:274-28575 GCA_013396955.1 Regulus satrapa
GCTCACCAGCCCCAAGTACTGGACCACTATCTTATTCTAAGCAGCCATCATATATTCCCCCTTAATCTGCAAACCTAAAACAAATAGCCTGCAGGCTCTCTTATTGTACCCTTCTTTCCTGTGGGGTACAATCAGGAAGGCAAAGGTATTGCTCTCTGAGGGCATTACCTGTTTTTCCTCACTATTCAGGAGCTCTCTTATGGGTCACTTACCTTGCTAAATACCCCTTGACATAAATCCAGCTTGCCTTTTTTTTTTATACTGCTGCACTGTTGTTTGGTAAGAAAAGGAACTACTAACTATTACTCTAAGATTAAGCTATCTATTACCTACTTTAATTTCTAAAATGAAATAATGATTTTTTGAAGTTTTCTATTCTCATGTCCACCTTTCTCTTAAGTTTTGGGTTCTTTAAGGTCCTTCACTGCTTTCATTTTGAAAAGTTTCATTTCCCTCTTGTCACAAAATGCTCTACAATTCTTAAAAGCCCAGAAACTATAAATCCTGGCTATGCAATACTTAAACCCAAAACAATTCCAATGAACTTAGTTATGACAGTGTCATTTTCCAACTGATACACATAAAAGATTAATGGCAGAGAGATAGCCCAGGCAAACCACAACGCCAGGTATAAACAATCTCAAGATTGAANNGCCAGGTATAAACAATCACAAACAAGACTGAAGTGAGATGTGCACATCACCAGTCTTAACTCCATTTAGCTAAAAAGCAGGAGCTTAATGGGAAGATCAACATCCTTAAATCTGAACATCCTGCTCCTTGCTTACATCAATAATTTTGAGATATGTAGTAACATTTTTGGCTGATTTCAGCATTCTGAAACTTTCCAGTGGCAATGTTCATCACCAGCTAGAGAAGCTCTACATTCAATTTCAACACTCATTTTCATCAAGCTTTCATTTTTAATTAACTACTTACCATGGAGTCCTCTGCTCCAAAAAGTTAACATGGGAGAAAACAACCTGATGCTTGGCACAGTGAAAAAGCCCTCATTCATTTCAGAACAATGACTCTTTAGTGATTCTTTAATGACTACAGAACTAATACTGGACATGTGCTAAAACTCCATTTAATTCCCTGCATGCAACATCAGTAGGTTAAAGCCAACAGTAAATGTAGAAGTGCCAAGCAGAACTTTTCCATTTAAAAAGATACGTAGATTGCTGAAAATAATAGAACAATATCTATTATAGGGTTAGTCTTTTTCATGGAGCTTAAGTAAATGCTTCCTGTAGAATCTACCTAATTCCTGTTAAGACTGAAATGACCATTGACTATATCTTATAAAGAAGCACGGTCAAATGTATAAATAATCATGGTTTTACTTCAAACATTACTTTGTTCACATCTTTCTGTATAAATTTAAATTTATAATTAGCAAAACCCTTCCAAATCTAATAAATGGCTACCAAAACCAGTAATATCTTAGGAAATACCATAGTTTGCTACAGCACAATGTTGCCTAGTAGGCAAAAAAATGCAGAATACACACACATGAATTTAAGCTGTCAGGGCTGGAAAAATCAATATCCAACCTCCTTAACAATAGCCATGCAACTCCTGTTGCTTTTCAGTTTTGGTAGCCTGAAGACTGGTAAATTTTCAAGCAAGGACAGTCCATACATTCTCTAAGGTTCTGCGTTTCTTTAAGAAAATCAATACAAATTACACTATTTTTAACCCTTTTTTGTGTTCTCAAAAGTGCACAAGGTAAAATACAGGAATTGTCCTTTAAACTCTTAAAATTTATCTGATTTTTTTTTTCTCCTCCTCACGAGAAAAGGCTCCCCTTGGTTACAAGGGCAATTTTTGACACAGATTTTTAAAGCTAAGATTTTTTTTTTTAACCAGATTTGTCAATATTTGTCTGCTTTCCTTCTCTAAATAGCTCTCAAAAATGTAAGAAAATTGTTCTAGTTTGTGACTGTACTCTCAGAGGGTTTTAGCTGTCATTAATGATTTAAGATATTTTTTTGAGCAATGATAAAACTCAAAACCTCAATTGCTAAAAGAGGCACCACACAGACCTTAATGAATTGTTTTACAAACCTCTAAGTGCATCTTAATTGCCTTGCCCCAAGCTTCTTCTTAATTTATTATGCACCTTTTCATCCAATAAACTATTTTAACTTATAGGTGATAACACACTTAAGAACAAAGGCCAGAATTATACTATAATATAGGAAGCACAACTCTAATCACAAAGGATTATTTTAGAGACAGAAACTAAAAGGCAGATAAATAAGTGTAAGAAACAATTTATTAGTGGCCAGAGCTTCTCTTATGTAAGAGGCTCGCTGGATTTTCATAACACGAAGCACTTGAAACTCAGTGACAAGAAGCCAACAATCTACCAAAAGTCTAACCGTATAGGCTGGGCATATACTGAATTTTCTCTATTATAGTGTCCCAACATCCCATTTTTTGTGAGACAGGAATCTCTTGCTCCAGAAATAACATAATTGTTTCAATAGGCCAATAGATTTTCTTCCAAAAATTTATCTGATTAGTTTCTGAGCCCTCAACTTCTTGGAGCTTTCACAGCCCATAGTAAGGAGCCCTACATTTTCCCCATTACTTGCGTAAAAATATCATGTTACGCATGTGCCACGGGATTATTTAATTCCAGCCCTCTACTACTTGCATTTTGAAAAGCAGAAATCAGCTGTTCTCTATCACATTCTTCCCTTTATTTACTTATATTTCAAATGCACTTGTCTCCTCTTTTCCAAGCTGAACAATCCTACTTTGCTAAGTCACTCCTCATCTGAAATCTATATTTAATCACAATTCCTACCCTTCATATTTTTCCTAATCCTAACACATTCTTTTGAGACAGCATATCACCAGCACTTGATACAACACTCAAAATACAAACATATCATTAATTTATAGAGTTCCAAAAAAATTACTGTTGCATTGCTCATTTTTCCTTATTTATGCTTCCTTATATTTAATTTTCTTTTCTGATTGCTACTAAGAACCAAAACATTTTCCACACAGCTAACATCACTGTGAGGCCATTTAAAATAATGGCTGTGAGAGTGCACAGTTAATATATGGTAGTAGATATGAAATGAAGTTAAAATTTTATTACTGCCTATCAGATAAGGAGAAAAGTGACTTTTAAAAAACCTTCTTATAAATACCTACACAAAATAAATGCAGTAACAAGCACCATACTTCTCTGAAAACAAAGCCAAACCCTTCCTATTCATGATTCCTCTCACAAGCTACATTTATACATAATTGCTAAACAAAATTTCAAATGAAATCATAGTTCTTCTAATAAAGAATTATGATAATAGACTCTCTCCTAACACAAAAAAAAAAGGTATCTTCTCATCATCACATTATCTCTTAACTGGTTCCTTAAAAGAAAAAAAATCAACCAAGAGAAGTGCTTACAAAAAATATTGTGAATGGGCAACAATATTTTTTAGCAGAATACTTCATCACACCTTAACATTTCTTCCATGTTTTGATACTAGTCTTAGTCATCATTCACTCAACTACAGAAGCTTGGAGGGAACACCTCGGGATACTCTTATCTTCTCTCTAAGACTCAGACCCAGATTTTGAGAACAATATCACTGTGGACTGAGTTTCAAAAAGCTCCATCTTCAAATCTTATTACAGAGCTCCATCTGTACTAAATTTCTTTCAAGGCATCATAGAAGTGAGTAAAACCAAAATCACATATCATTTGATATGTGTCAATAATAACAGGGTTAGTTCTTACGTAGTGGAGAAAATCCAAGTGTTCTTAATTGCATTAAAGAGAAATTCATATTCTGCTTTGTTAAAAATTCTCAAAAATTGCCAAAATAAAAAAAATTTATGACAATATTTTTTCCTCAGTAGAGAAACAAACATTACCTCTACTCATCAGATGCAAATATTAACTTACTAATAAGATTAATTTTAAAAACACAGAAGGAGGGATCTTTAAGAAAAGAGGGTTTTAATCACATTAGAAAACATTTTCAATCACAACCCTTCTATGTAGCCATGTTTTCATAACAAAGACTTGGGTTCTAAAATAATCAGTTGTCATCTGAAGTAATGATGTCTGGTGATGCCTAACATATTCTTCAATCATATTTTTAATAAGAAAATAGAACACAAAGGACTGAATACACCTAACTTATTAAAAAATGAAAAAAAAAAATCCTCCAAAAAACCAGAATTCCAGTCACACTTAAGTGAAAAAGTAGGAAAAAAAATCAAATCAAATTTGAAGTATTCACATGAGACACCAGTCAAACTTGATATTTGACTGGTTTTACATCATCTCAAAAAAAAAATTTATTTTAGGTAAAATTAAACACTAAGCAGTACATAAAAGGAAAGAACTTCCAAACAAGGTCTTCTCAAATGGCTGGATTCAATTATTTTCAATTTCTTATGCAATTTAGAAAGGGGAATAAACATGAGAAGAAACTATTGTTAAAGTCCACCCTTTAAAATATCTGATGCCATAAATCCAGCAAAATTTATCAGAAGGATTTTCCATATCTCATTTAAAACTCATATTGAAATATACATATGTGAATGTTAAAGAGCATGAAAGACCCTTTGAGAAATGCAATAAGAAAGTATCATTTTGCTATTCTGTATTTTTAACTTATGAAATGCATTATTTTATTTAAATGAATATCTAATATCAAATTCTTTTATAACTAATTAAGTACAGAAATTTTAATTTTCATTACAGTTTTTACAAACATATCCAGAAGCCTATGTCCTCATAATGATTAACATGGAGAGTGTGTTTTTCCCCTTTTGTCTGGTGTAAAACAAAATCAGTGCTTAATTCAGGTGAAAAAATATTACTTCAGAGAAAATGGAACAGTTATATAAATGGGAAAAGCACAGCTATTTAAATAATCATAATCCATAAAAGCTCTTTCATAAGTGAGGTCTTCAGAAACAATTATCAACTATCAAAATAGAAAATTTATTCCGGTGCTCTTTAATCAAATATATAATAATCAGAAGCAGTATGCCAATTCATCCTGTGTGTTAACAGATAAAAACAACTTTGCAAGAAAATAGTCAGTACAATGACTCTAAAATCTTGATCAAAAGTTCAAGCATGTGTCACTCCAGTACTTCTCCCAAATTTTATTACATGGCAATTCTAATTATATTTTTAACTTACTGAATACAGGCAATAACCATAATTGCATTCTTCAAATAAACTACTTCACATTCAGTTGTTTCAGTTAACAAAACAACTAATTATTCCATTAGTTCTCCTTGGGACCCTTCCATTTAAGATATACTTGGGATTTACCTCCTAAAAAATTGTCACATTTAAATAATCTCCATAGCAGAAGCTAGAGAAGTTACATAAATACATGATGGAGGAAAAAAAACACCTTTTTTCAATTATAGCATTAGCATGACTTTGAATGCCAATAGCTAGATTAAGTTCTTCTACTTTTGGTATCTTTTAAACAAAAGATAGCTTTGATCTGATTCTGAAGGTCTGTGTAATTTACCAATTACTCCTAATTTCTGTATTTCCTTTACATTTTTTGTTGGTCAAGGCAGCAGGAAAATCCCTCTAAAAAAAGTATCTAGTCATAACTAGCTAAACGGAATTAAAACATACGAAAATTTGCAAAACCAAATTGCAGCTGCTCTTTACAACCAGAAGACAATTGAAAGCTCACTCATAAAATGGGCATCACTCCCAAATTAAAACATGGCATGGTCTAGCTTTTTTGTAACAAGGTGATTGTACCTACTCAGAACCAAAATACTTGCAAATTAAGTATGGCAGTATCAAAAACATTTATCACATTAAAGCACCTGAATCTGTATCAATTTGTCCTCCAAGAAGTGCCACTGAAACTTCTGGTGTCAAATTTGACTTTAACTTAAGTAACATATGTCACTCCCTCCTCAGTCCTTCAGAGACGAGGATTCACTTCTGAATACTTCCTCTGTGGAGTTCTATGTGGAAAGAGTAATCCATTGAGGTACTGCCACATTACTTCCAAATGTGTTGAAAAGCAACCTCTAGCCTGTAAATAATACCACTTTCAACACCAGTGACAATACTGATGTAAATTTGATCCAGCCTTGACACTTACCCCTCCCTTTGCCAATGACGCAGATTCACGTTTTGCTAACATTCTGCAGGTTGGATTGACACTGAGAAATTTAAATTTGATTTTTCCCTCATTAATAAAGATGCTTTTTACCACCCTCCCCCCTAACCTGATTGTCAATCCAAGCTAAATAGTCACTGCAATGCAAAAGCTTCTTGACACATGCATAATTCCCCCCCCTCCCCAGGGTTTTGGCAGCAGTGGCCATGACAAAGGAGGCTGTGCCAGCTCTCAGTCCAACCACATATAACATGGGGAGAACTCATGAGGTGGGAGAGAGGGATAAATACCTACTTGTCCAGTTTCACTCTAATTGAAGTGGTTTATCAACCACTCTATTCATTAATGCTCAGAGGCAAAGGAAAAAAAAGGAAAAAAAAACCAAACAAAAAACCCCCACAAAAAAAAAAAAACAAAACCCAAAAAACCCCCAAAAGAGTTATCTGAACTGTTGCAGCAGCCCTCTCACTGGGGTTGGGAAAAGAATCAATAAGCTGACTCTCATTTAATAACAAGAAAATAAGGTTCTAGTATATTCTTCTGCATAACCAGCAGACTTCAGCCCCAGGAAACAACTCCCAGTTACCTGACCCATCTCTTTAACACCCCCCACACACCTTGTGACTGGGCAGGTCCAGCTCTTGCCACTTTGATAATCAGCACAGCTGCAATTCATTAGGCACAGGGCCACTTGCAATCCACTCCGCTACACCAAACTATCTTTAACAATGTATGACAACACAGCCAAATGCAAAAGCAAAGCAAGTTGGTGTATAGTAACTTAATATCAAAATTATCACAATTCTTTCCCTCTCAGTTCTAGGCATATAAAATATTTTAGAAGACTAAATAGTAGTTTTCACAAAGCTCTCTCATCTAATTAATTTCTTGATATTCTAGATTCCTGACCAAATCACATTTACAATGTAATTTTCAAAAGCCATAATATAAGTCCTTTCAGACATTACTTCATTGTTAATTATTTTCAAATTGCATCAATTTCCTCAGAAAAAGGAACTTACAGGAATGCATCAAAATGTCTTTTATAAAGAGGATTTATCATGCTCAGTCTTAATAGTGATAGTCTTACTAGTAGTATAAAAACACTGCAACATACATTTTTGACTGCATGCATTTGATGCATAATTAAATAATTAAATATACTAAGTAATATTTGAAGCTTATCTCAGATCACTCGTAGAAGGGAATTTTTAAAAATCCTGCAAAGCTTTATAAGAAAGTTGACTTTTTTTCAATTTTTCTTTAATTATTTTATGATGCCCATCTTTTTAAAACAATTGTCTTAATATTTGAGACACCACAGTTCCCTTTAAGCCTATATACTTAATATTATGTATCTTAAAGTTAATAACTATTTATTAAACTTACTAATAAAGTTATTTATCAATGATAATAAACACATTTTCCCTGCAATAAATAACCTGAATTTTATCTTGAACCATAAAAGCCAGGAACACAGACACATGAAGACTGACAGCTAGTGTGAATTAGCTGAATGAGTATTTTCTATTTCAAAAGGTGTGCCACCAGCTGCATTACAGGTGTTTCATGCTTAGTACATTTTCTAATACTTCATTACATGGCAATTCATTAATTGTATTTTCCTGTTTTACAAACTTAATTTCCTTTTATAACAAGGTCACGCAACTAGTTGACTAAGGGAAGTGAGTCAATGTGGTTTTCTTTTTTTAAATTATTTTAGCAAAGATTTTGGTACCGTCTCTTACAGTTCCCTTCTGGACTAAATGTCCAGAGCATAGCTAGACAAGTCCATATTATGTTGGATGAGCAATTGGCTGACAGGTTGGGCTCAAAGGTTTGTAGTCAAGCAGGTCACATGAGGTTAGCGGCCAGTCATTAGTGGGAGGTCTCTGGAGCTCAATTTCATGGTCAGGGCTTTGCAATGTTTTTATAAATAGTTTTGATGCATGAATTGAATGTATAGTAAGTAACTTTGATGATCATACTAAATTAAGAAGACTTAACAGATTCCCTTATGGGTAAAGAGGCCCCACATAAAGATAAGGATATACTAGAGAGCTGGGTAGTGAACAAGAGCATGAAATCTCTCAAGAGTAAATACTGGATCCTCCACCTGAGATGGGTGTTATCCTGGTAACATGCACAAACTGGAGGATGAGAGGCTGGAGAACTGCCCTGCAGAAAGGAACTCAGGGGTCTTAGCTGATGGCAAGTTGAAGTCAATAGAGTGCACTCATGTCACTGTTGAGCTAGAAGTGGCACAAAACAGAGACATAGACTCCAAAATATCAGAGGGCAAAGTGACCCATTCTTTATTGGCATGCCTACGTTTTGTAGTGTATTCTTGAGTGCTAGGAACGGATTGGCTAACAAAGAATACTCTAAGCTTATTGGTGTGTTGAGTGGATTGTGAGCAGCCCTATGCCTGATGAATTGCAGCTGTGCTGATTATCAAAGTGGCAACAGCTGTACCTGCTCAGTCACAAGGGGTGTGATAAAAGGATGGGTCAGGGAGCTGGCAGCTGTTTGTTGGGGCTGGAGTCTGCTGGTTATGCTGAGAGGAGGAAGGGACATGTGGTCATGCAGGGGACAGAGTGGGTTTAGGTGGCTGGGTAAGGGACAAGTTGGAGTTAGCTGGCCGTGCAGAAGGAAGAAGAACTAGAAGCTTACTGCTCCCAGAGTTAAGCTGACTGACCTACCAGAAGAATATACTGAACCCCCTTTGCTTTGTTATTTAAATGAGAGTTTATTAATTCATCTTCCACCCTCAGTGAGAGGGCTTCTGCAGCATTGGTGTAGGAAGGACCAACACCCTTTAGTAAATATCTTAACAAAAACATTTTGTATCTCATGCTGTGGCATTTGCACAAACATCGGGTGCAAGTTTGTTTTAATTTATTTTTCCAGACTTTTTCATGTTTTCCTCTGGGAAAGCCTGGGAAGCTTCAATCTTCTCTTTCGCCCTGACCAGTGTCAGTGTCCACAACCTGAAAGCCAAAAGGGCCAGCTACACTCTCAAGTTTAGCAGGCACAGCATCACCAGCCGGGCAAGGGAGGAGATTGTCTCCCTCTGCTCTGCCCTGGGAATGTCTCACCTCAAGAATGCTAGCTGGTGCACCAAAATATAAGGACATCACATTATTAGAGTGTTGGAGAGCAACCAAGAAAGTGAAAAGTCTTAAGGGCAAAGATTTTTGAGTGGCTGAGGTCACTTAGTTTGGTCAGCTTGGAGGACAGAAGGGATGACCTCATTGCATTATACATCTCCCTCAAAGAAGGCAGAAGAGTGGGAGAGATGATCTTTTCTGTGGTGACCAGCACATGAGGAAGTAAAATGAAGCTGCATCAGGGGAAGCTCAGACTGGAAATTCGCAAGAGGTGTTTGTCTTTTCACAGTCTAAGCACTTAAATGTACTTTATATTTTAATTGCTCTTTATTCCTTCATACAGCACAAAAGCATTCACTATCATATCAATAGCAACCAGAATAATAAGAAAATAAACAATATTTTTTAATAATTTTTAATTATTATTAAATATTAAAATGTCAAAGGTTAAAAGTTGTTATGAAAATAATGAAGATATGACAGTATTTAGAAAAAGAAAATTTAGATGTATGTTGTCACAACCTAAGTAGACTTAGCACTCACAATATGTGAAAACATGAAAAAATCATGTGATAAAAGACATGAATGAGCAAATGCCTTATCTGTCACATTTTACAACAAAAGCTACTATGGTCAAAAATCTACAACAACTCAGGCACCTTCAAATTACAGAAAGCAGAATAGTCCACATAGTTACTAAATAAAGCTATTAAGATGTCTTTATGAAAGTACTATCCAGATATTAGCAGTCTTCCAAATGATTGTGGAAGACTAAATCAAATCTGAGAAAATTCTGAAAGTACATATTCAACGTTCACCATGCTGACAAATCTTTGTACTGTTCTACTAAAAGTATAAGATACTTGAAACTCTTAGCTCTTCATTAAATAGTGATTTGTAATATGCAGAAATGACCTTAACAGCAGATACTAAGCTCACTTCTCAATTTCCTTCTACAATTATTTAGTTCTGAATATGTCTAGAATTCATTATATTGAAAATGGGCATGTAATCTACACTTGGTAACTGAAGATGGTATACATAAGGGATATTGCCAGGTTCAGGCACAGGAAAGATGCTAGGAAAGTTATGGAAGTACACGCAGCCTCCTCAAGATGTTTAATGGATAGGTAAAATTGTTTGAATGATACAGTCTTACCCATCTGACTCTTAAGGATTTTGATTATTGGTATAAATAAATATTTGATAAATGTTACAGTTGCAACTATCCTCTTCTCCCTGTTTTCTAAATAAAGATGAGGTTTTTTTCAGCTACTGAAGTTTAATGTAACACAGTCCAAATGATCAGTTAAAGTCACTGGCTGGATGAGCCTAATTGAAAGAGCAAGGTAGGAACACAGCCAAGGTTTGAGCTGAATGTTGGGTAGTGAGAAAAGTTTGGCTGCACTAAACAAGTGGGGCTGGGGGGAAGGCTGGATGAAGGTCAGAGAACCAGGTGCTTTAACAAATATTCGGAGCACACAGGTCTGCCTTACTCATCTACAGAACAGGAATCTTAGAAAGGCTTTTCAAGAGCCACAGCTGCTGAAAGCCCCAGGTACTTCCCAAATCCATATGTGCCATATTGTCTGAAAACAAAGGAGCTACAGATTGGCCAGATTAAACAGTCCACAGTGACTCAGCTAGAAAAAAATCTACCATTACACAGTGTTTAGGACACCTATTCTGTAACTTTTTTTTAAGTCCTTTGAGATAATTAGTCAAACATATGACACTAAAAATGCATTGCTTTTATTCCGCAAGCTATAAAGAATATGTCTAGGATCCATCCGTTATTTTTTCAGATTTCCTGAAGTTTTGTCTTGCTTTTTGTTTTCATGGGTTTTTTAACTGCTACCATGTCTAGTAATCTGATTACATATTCTAACATGATGCATTAGGGCTAGCAGTTGGTGGTAAAAATAGAAGAGGGAGAAAAGAAAAGCAAATTCCTTTTTGTTTTCTTCTGAAATCCCCTGCTGTGAAAAAAACTTCATGTCTTCCTAAAAACATAATCTGGTAGTAAGGAGTGACATGTGTATTAAGGGCTCTTCCATTACAACAAAGATGCATCAACCCTTGGGCTGGTGTTGGGCAGAAGTTTTAACAGGATGGGAAGAGCGAGAGTAAGAAACTTCTTCCTTAGCAAACAAAAAGTCCCATGAGAGAGATACATACCTTCACAATCATTAGTGACCACAAAACAACAGATGGTATTTCAAACCCTTGAACTGACTTCCACATGTGAAAACGCACAACACTTTCTATATCAGCTAGTAACTTGCAATTAATTTCCTCATGCTGGAAAACAATGACTACAAACCAATCCTAAAATAATCATCAGTTTCATGACTTCAGTTTCAGGCTCTACCACCTAAAAAACTAGGAGATTTGAAGCACTAAACTCTTTTTAAAAAATTCTTCATGGAAATGTTATTGGGCATTGCAACAGGCTGCTCAGGGTTGAGTTCCCACCCCTACAAGTATTTAAAACACTTTTAGATGTGGAACTGAAGGACATGGTTCAGTGGTGTGTGCTTGGCAGTGCTGGATTAATGTTCGGACTCAATCTTAGAGGCCTTTTCCAATCTAAGGGGGATTCTATGATTCTATACTTAGAGACTACTGAAATAGTCACACAGAGAGCTAAAAAAATCCCCAGTTTAATCACCCTGAACTTTAAATAAATAAATTCGCCACAGCACCATCCCATTCCCACTCCAATTTTACAAAGTGAAACCAAACTTTTTCAGAGAGTTCAAGTAAAAATCTTAATAAACAGAGAAATATACTTTTCAAACTCCTGGGTTTCATGACATACCTCCTGTAGCTGAAAGACTGCGAGTGAAGTTACCACTGCAGTGTTTATACACAAAAGTGAAACATTTCCTATTGCTGATGGGAAACCTTAAAGGGAAGGAAGAGCACAGAAAACATTTAAAACTAAAGCTTCAATAAAAACAGTACACTCCAAAATTTTACTTTTGATCAGTTCATTTTTCTGACATTTTCTTTAATTGAAATTGCCTTGACCAGGACAAGCAGAAGGTTCCCCAAAGAAGCCTAACATAAGATTCCTCATAACATCACACCAATTTTGAGCTATTTTAGTGCTAGCTCCATGGAAACAAAGACATAATTGTTCATTCAAAAGGCCGCTAAAATTTCCATTACAAAATAAACTTATAAAAGGCCTTTACTTTGTGTTTTCATTATGAAAGGGAGATGAGAAACTGGGTTATATTCTGTACTTTAGTGCAAGCTTCAGAGACTGATGTACAGACTTGGCCAATGCTACCACTAGAGTAAANTAACAAACTTGGTGCAATTAAGATGTCCAGTTTTCTTAAAAATTTTTAGCCTATTTGCTGTGTCAAACAACACACTGAAGAACATTCAAATAGAAACATATATTGGAATACATTTGATTCACTTTATTTGATCAAAAATTTGGTAATTAAATTCTTAAGCTATAAGATGGTTTTACAAAATTTGTAGAAATTATTAATAGGTATTTTAATTCAATATTTGTATGAAAAATATATTAAAGCTTTCTTATTGATCAAACTTTATGTAATATAACTTAATTGCCCTCCATATCAAGAGCACCCATACAAGCACTTTTTGTTACATCTTCCACCTTAAAAGATTTATATAATCTTCTTTTATCCCTTTATTTTGATTTATGCTCCTTTGAAAAAGGTTTCTGACTACAAGGACAGGTGACTAAAACTACTATCCAAAAAATGGTTTTGGATTCCTGCACGCAGAAGAGGGGATACCACGGTGCTTACCATACAAAATTGCTCACTGAGGTGATGGCTTTATTAGATGGGAGGACACCAAGAAAAAATACCTTATGTCCCAATATGGTTCATAAATATCTGCAACTGAAGATACCATACTTAAGTTCTTCTACAACAAAGACGTTAAGAACAAAAGCAGAGACAGTAAGTAAAAGTTTACACAGTCAGATGCACACACCTATCAAAAGTAATTAGTGTAATGCGATGTTTACTTCCATATGAGAGCTTGATTACAAACATACTGAAACCTCCACTTACATGATGGTTACACTTTAATGCTCAGAAAACTCTCATTCAAATGGGATTGTGGACCCTAGGTTAAGGACCCGCTGCTGTTATTGTTATTATATACAATTATTTCACCAAGTATCTGCTCTGGACTAAATCCTGTGATACTTTAAAAAAAAAAGATAGAAAAAATGTTTGCATCCCCTAAGCCACTTCCTTGCAAAATCCAAGCCTGCACTTCTCTGAATGGTGTTTCAAGATGCAGTAGTTGTCAGAACGCATTTTTGATGTTGCATTCAAATTTAAGTAGATTATAAAGTTCTTACAAAAGAAACATGAGATTGCCTGTGGTTAGTTCTGGTAAAGACCATATAAACAAATCAAAAATCTTTATTTAAAAATGTGTAACAAGAAGACATGGATTTACTTTACTAACTCCTGGGTAAATTCTTGCAGTGATTTTCATTCTATTAAAAATGTACATCTCATTTTTAATTTGCCCATGCAGCTTTTGGCCATTTGCTCTTCTGATGTTACTTGTCATTAAATTAGCAAGACTTTTATTGCATAAAATCTTACCACAAAGAAGTCCCCACACACTTCAGATCAAGTCACACCTCATCTCTTTTGATAAGTTCATTTCACTGAGCTTTATGTCATTTTCTGCAAGATGTTCTCTCACAGATATAAAACAAATTACTTTTGAAGGGAAGTAGATTGGATAAAAAAATAAAAAGAAGCTTTACGCATACCAGGGAATAAAATTATATCAAAAGTTTAAAATGTGCAATGTATGTATTGTTACAGAGAAATGTAAATGAGCACACATTTTAAAAGAATTTATGCAAAAAAAAATTAGAAAATCTTAGAAGGAAGTGGAAAATTAAGGAAGAGTTGGGAGAAACCTAACAACCACTATGTTTTAGAACTTTATCATTATTTTAACAACAAATAAAACTTAAAAATGCCTCTTGAAAAAACTTGTTTTTTCCCTAAGCAGCACTCAAGATAACTACTAAGAAAATAAAAATGAAAAAATTCTCTCAATCACACATTAAGTCTTTAGAAAACCAATGGCACCCCAGAGTTCCTCACTCATCTGAACCCAGAAAATACAAAGGCTTAATTTCATTTATTTTTGCCAAATTGTTAAGTGATTCAAGTATCTTTCTTTCATGTAATGTTAACAAAGATATAAAGGAGATCCTTGTTTTAGTCTCTCTTCCTCTGGCTCATACTTAAAAATGTCCTTATCTTCTTTATTCCTAATTCACTGTTCTTTCTTCTCCACATTATCCTCCCATTTTTCTTTAATTATGCAAGTTCTTTTTATTCTATGAATACAGCAAAATTATAGTATTCAAAATTTGTTTATAAACCCAGATATAATGCTTTAACTTTGAGTTCCATTATTTTCTGAATGAATGCTAAAAGAGATTTTCTTTTTTGTATTCACTTGTTGAACTGGGAAGAGTTTTTCTAAAGATGCACCAGAAGAAAAATCACTGAAATTACTCTAATTATTGAATAGAGCTAACATAGGTAAAAGCAGTGTATAAACATTTGCACGGAAACACAAGTAAGAAAGAGAGAGGTATATGTGGACTGTCCTATATATTAATGCTAGATTTTACCCATGTATTGGTTTCGAAGTGCTCCCTCATTAGCTAACCCTCATTCATGAACTTACTTTTTATTCCCAATACAAAAGAAATCCTCAGGCTCTTATCTGAAAAATGGTTATTCTTTCAGCACATAGGTTTTTTCTTTATTTTTTTTCCTTATTCCTATTTGTACCCTTTTATAAATAAATCTAGATTAGTCAAAATCTTGCTTCTGGTTTACAATGTCTATATAAAAATAGAATTCTCAAGATTTATCAGAAAGTAACTGTTATATTTTTGAATGAAAACACAATACATGCCCTTCAGTTCATCACTTAAAGTTATCTAGTCCAGAAATGCAGGACCTAAAGGAAGTGTTGCTATTTACAGGAGGCTATTCTTCCTATATATTCATTACAGGTTCTCCAAGTTTTGGTATCAAAAGATGGGAGTGGATGTGAGCTGCCCTGGTTACTGGCATTTCCAGCCAGCCCCCAAACTGCTGTGACTAACCTGTAGCTCCCCAGAGAGACACCCCCTGAGCAGGATGCTGATCCTCTGCTCAGCTGTCTCTATGCCTGAGGCAGCAGCCACAGGGACAGGGGACACAAACATGCTCTTGGGGTGAGGAACACCTCTAGCAGGTGTGTGCCCCCCACCAGAGCTGCAGCACCCCAAGGGACTGCCACTGAGGAAAAGCCTGAAGAAGAAGACCTGTGTGGCAGGGGAAAACTATTAATAAGCAAAGAGCTGCAGGAAAAAATGAGCAAGTGAAGAACAGTGGAGGAGGAAGCTGAGAAGCAAGAAATGTCAGATGGGTACTGCGATGTAAATGATGCCATCTGTGCTGCCCAGGGCCTGCTGGAGGAGCTGGGGTGAACCCACAACCATACACATGGACAGTAAGGCAAGCTGGGGCTGGAGGAAGGAAAGGCATTCCACTTGTCTCCAGCATGGGGCAGATAGACAAAAGTGTTTGATTATTTAGTTCTCCCCAGTACTCAAATCAGCGAGCAAAGGTTGTGTTGACTGGCAGTGAATTATGTAAAAAAAAAAACCCAAAAAACCCATAAAGACTGCTTTTCTCACAACACCTTATTAGACAAGGAGAGCAACGCCACTTATCCAAGTCTCTGTAAGGAAAAAACCCACCAGATCAGAAGGTGCAACATACAAGGGCACCTAAGGCTTTGACTTTTTAACTACAAGGAAAATTGGATTAGCAACGTAGAAATAGCCACCTTTAAATCTCAGCAGTGCATAACCCATTTTCATACTAACTATAAATCAGTATGCAGTAACAGATTTAAAGGTGTGGTTGATTAATGGGACAAGGACTTGAGCCAATCCCTCTACGCAAGCTGGCTCACTTCACCTCTACTTTTCTGCACTAGAGATATAATTTGTGGAGGAAAAAGGAAATAAGTAAAAGTACAAAGTGAGATCACTATCTGAAGCTAATAAACAAGTTAAGGAAAAAAGGCAGAAAAAGTACTATGACTATTTGTAGAGACATGTCCAGAGAACCAGACCTGAGATGGTTAACTTTTGTCTTCAAAATTTAGAGAGAACCCCATAATCTTGTATAAAACTATTTTCAGTTATGATCACATAATGATTCTATTTTATTTAGAGAAATGTCATATCAAAGTAAACAATTTTTTCATTGAAAGACATTTTAAATTGCTGATGGCAGAAACTGCTGGCAAAAAGATTTAACTATTGAGCCTGGTTTCTTGGGTTCATTTAAGTAGCTAATGGTAGATTTTTCAGACACAAACCCACTCGGTGCTATTATAATAATGTGTGCCTAATTTGTTGAGCATTTGCTAGGAATTTGTAAATTCAAGTATAGTAAAGCTGTATGCATACCATATAGAACTGCAAAGCACACTCAACATGGCATACACAGATCCTAGATATTTAATGATTTTAGCTGAAGGGCATAAAGATTTGTTGTTTTAGCATTCCCTATTTTTTCTACAAAGGAGACTTAAAAAATCTCATGCTAAAAGCTATAAAGTAAAACATCTATGTTTTCAGTTTATTCATTCAGTTTTACCAATGGCACCTCTCAGATCTGTGTTTGTAATTACATTCAGCATTTCCACCTGCTTCCACTGTCAGTTGCCCTTACATTACGCTTATTAAGCATTAACAAAAGTCCTTCTAATATCCCACAGGCTTTTGTGTCTTATTGGTCTGAGCCTGTTCCAAATGACCTTGCTGTAATGACACCAGAGATACACAATGCGCCTTTTGCCCAAGCCCAGCTGGCTTCCTTTTGATGCCCTTCTCTGTGCACACAGAGTGATGAAAAAATGAAAATCTTTATGCACTCAACCAATTTTCATAGGTAAGAAAACTATTTACATAGAGACTGTCATGCACTACTAAACAAAATTATGACAAATATTTCCACGGTAATAACTTTTAACAGATCTGGAAAGAGAAACACTTTAAGGATGAAAGAATTTTTAATGTCAAACTATCAATCATTTTGATTCCACAATGAAAATTTATTACTGTAGCTTTATATTAGAAATATTATTTTCCAAACATTTGCATTAAACAGATTTTTGAGTCAACTCTGAATTTCATTTAACTTCAGTACCTTTTCTGTATTGAAAAAGTAATACAAGTACTGTCTTTTTTGAGATTCCAAATATATTGAAAAAAGTTTTTGCTTATTAGCCTACCATGTTAGTGAGGAATCAGGCATTTATTCAAAGGAATTACATAAAGATAAGAGGATTCCCTCAAAGATGAACACACTTCATATGGTATTTGAGATTTTGTCCTTTTCTTCTATAAAAACTATCCATCTGGCAACTATGCACATGAAATTTCTGAACCTATATTCTTACAATAGTGGCTTAAGAAATCCCTGCACCAATAAAATTATTACTGTTCCACACAGACCATGGAGGAGTGCAAATTTCATCAATCAGGACTCATTAGTCTGAATCTTTTGGAAGGTCTACACATCATAAACACTTGTCAAATACAAGAGTATTAGAAAACCATATAGAGATCATATTCCATTTCTAGTATTACCAAAAGAAAAAATAAATTTTTAAAAAAACCCCACAAAAAAAACCCACACACACAAAAATCCAAAAATCAAACAAACAAAAACAAAAAACAACAAACAAGCAAACCTAAAAAAACACCCCAAAGAGAGAGAGAGAATTGGACGAGGCACCTCAATGAGTAGGCAAGACCATCCAACCAAAGCATGACAATGGGAAAGGCATTAGGCAATAATTACACACTGGTAGTTAACCCTATTAGTTTTCACATTCCAGTATGCATGATCAGGCCTCTTCTCATATTTGTGGCATACCAAGCAGTGGCAAAACTTTTTAGGCCTTAAGCTCTTTGGCTAGATTTAGTTTAGTGCCTGGAAAATAAGTAATAGACAAGGAAAAAAAAATCTGTAACAAACCAAGAGATCTAATCTTTTTTAAAAAAAATTATTATCTTATTATTTCTCTCTGGCAATAAAAGTAATAGTATATAAGTATTCATCTACACCTAATGGAATAAAAACCACAAAAATAAATATTTTAAAAATCTGTAAGCAACAAGTTTTACACTATTCTTTAGGCTATGTAAGTGTGAAATCCTTTGGTGTTCTGATGCAATTCCCTTAAGGCATCTGACCTCAGTTAACACTAAAAAAAACAACTCCCAGAGCAAATATCACATGTAAAAATTCCTTGAAAACACCTAACTTTCATCTTTATAAATAAAATACATTCATAATCTTTAAGATTGTGTTCCAAAAATAAATATTTTTAAAAATTAGTAATAAAGTGTAACAATTCACAGAATTTTTACAGTTCTAGCTAACTACTGGTGTTTAGAAGACAGATAAATTAAGTTATAACACCTAAAAATTCACTGGAGAGTAAAAGTAAATACCTTAGAAAACCTACTATGTTGGGAACAGTTACACCCATAGTAAGAGAGTAAAAAAGCAAGAGCTACTACAGTCCCAGATTCCCCTAGCAACAACAAAGAATTATAACTGAAAATTAAGTGCAGAGAAAGATAAACCTGAAAGCAAAAAGCAGCAATACCAGAGCTGCGGGCCAAAGCCAAACATAAATTATAAAGCAAGTATCAAACAATAACCATTACTGAAATCATTACAAAAAGAAGCCACTCAATTACCACCCATCTACCCCCCAAAGCTGAAGCACATCAATCTTTAAAGTCTTTTCTCCAACACTGGTAATAAAGCCCCAGCATATCCTTGGCTCCAGGAGACTGATCTTACTGCTGTCAAAAATAAGAGAAAAAGTGGCAGGGGAGAGGAAATCTGATTCTTAAAACTCCCATCAGACTGCCCTTTCAGATAAGCTTTGGTAAAGATAGGCAAATTTATTTATTATTATCTATAATGAATCTAACTAGCCTTTGTCTGATAGCTGAGGCCTTTACCACAAAACCTCCATGATAATCAAATATATGCTGAGATTTTGTTGTTTAGTTGTTTTGTTGTTTGGTTTGGGTTTTGTGTTTTTTTTAATTGCATGAGGACATAAAATTATTTTTAAATCTTAATATACAGTTTAGTCTAAAGGACAGACCTCAAGCTTCCCTATTAAGTGTTCTGCAGGCCAGACATCAGTAGTGTACTTTGAAAATAAGTCAGTACTGCTTCTGCAATACAGGGAATAAAATAACACAGTACTCTAAAAAAACAGAAGGGCCTACTAAGAATAAAACTCCAGTTGTATTAATAGTAGCATGCCAGGCAGACAGTCAATGAACAAGAGGGCTCATCATCAACAGATTTCTTAATAAACTGAGTTTACATTCAAAGAAAATGTTAGAGAGCAAAAGAGAAAAATAATTTGAAAGAGAAAAAAAGAGAAAATACAAATGTAAATTGCCAGACAATATGGAAGTAAAAAGAATAGGGAGACAAATTTTACCTTCTTTACTATAAAAAAAAACATGTACTAAAAGAAAAAACAAAACCAAAAACAAACAAACAAAAAAAAAACCAAACCCAGTTACATGGTGTAGAAGTGAAAAGCAGATCTGTGATTCTCCAGAAAGGTAAAATAAGAACTTGGAAAATATAAAGAGAAAACACTCTAAATACTATCTAGATACGCCAAAAACAAAAAAAGAAAAAAAAAAAGAAAAAAAAAAAAAGTTTTTAAAAAATGGGACTGTTAGGCAAAGTCAACTGTATAATTCTCAGAAACCTGTATGGGCACATCTTCCAGAAGAGAAGCAATACAGAAGAACTTTGAGGCCTTACAGGTATGCCAGCTGAAACTTCTATACAGCTTAAACATGCTCTTATATATCTACATGTAAGCTGTCTATGCAGGTACTCATTCCTGACAATAAAAATCTTGGCAACTCAGTCATTGAAATTCAAAGAACTATTCAGTACATCACATATAGATTTGTGTGTTATGAAGATAGACATAAGTGTTCAGTGATCACAGGGACAGCAGAGACACTATCATGCAGACAATTAGTATTCACTTTTGTAATTTTTGAAATTTTTCAAACTTTTGTAATTTTTCACAGAACAAGGCTATCATTTAAGGACTTCAGTGAGAATGTAAATTGTTTTTTTTTTCCAAGCATTTTTAAAGGTTTTTTTAAGACTGCTGGATTGGGGGATGTTTGGGGGAGTTAGTTGTTTTTATATTTGTTTTACAACTACATCATCCCAGATGAATACCAGCAAAAGAAAAAAAAAAGAAAAAAATAAAGCAAAGTAATATCTCACTGACTTGATTTAAGCAAGAAGAAAGGTAATCTAACAGAAGTTTGACTTTTGAGCTGATAAAAATAGCATAGTTACAAGTTACACCTATTATGTAAGTCTATTATTAAAAATTCAAAGGTATATCACAGAGTCACAAAATGCTTCAGTTGAAAGTTGTACAGTCAGGCCACATTCCCTGCTCAAGCAAGGCCGCCTAGAACAGGTTGGCCGGGATCATGTCCAAACAGCTTCTGGTGAGAGAGCTCCACCACCTCTCTAGAGCACCTGCACCAGTGGTCTGTCATCTTAAAAATTTTTAAAAAAATATTTCTTAATGTTCAGGAGAAACCTCCTGTGTTCCAGTTTGTGCCCATTGCCTCTGGACCTGTCACTGGGCACTGCTGAAAAAAGACTTGCTGCATTCTCTAGACAGTCTCTAATCAGGTATTTATATACATGAACAACACCCCTCCTCAGCCTTCTTCAGGCTGAAAAGATACCAGCTGTCTCTGATTTAAGTCATAGGAGAGAGATTCTAGTTCCTTCATGATTTTAATGATCCCTTATTAGATTCTCTCCAGTATGTAATTTTTTTTTTTTCTGTACTGGGGTGTCCAGCAACAGACACAGAACTCGAGGGTGTGACCTCACCAATGCTGAATAATGGAGAATGATCAACAGCCTCGACCTGCTGGCAGAATTTACTTAATTCTGATCTTTCCTTCTTTCCTGCAAGGTCACATTGCTGCTTCATGTTCAACTTGGTGTTCATCAGAAGCCTCAGGACCTTTTCTGAAAAGCTGATTTCTATTTGATTTCCCCCCAGAATGTATTGGTGTATGGGGCTGTTCTTCTTCCACAGGTGCATTGTTTTGCAGTTCCCCTTGTTGAACACCATGAGATTCCTATCAGCCCATTTCAGCTTATCAATGGCAGCATGACCTTCTGGGGTATAGGCCACTCCTTCCAGTTGGGTATCATCTGCACACTTGCTAAGAGTGCACTCTGTCCTGTCATCAAGATCATTAATAAAGATGCTGAACTGGACTGGAGCCAGTATTGACCCTCGGGGGTACACTGCTGGTAACTGGCCTTATGACAGACTGCAAGCCATTGATTTCCACTCCCTGGGACAGCCATTCAGCTGAGTTTGAAGCCCTCTCACTCTCTGCTCATCCAGTCTGCATTTCAATAGCTTTCCTATGAGGATCTTGCAGGAGACAGTGTTGAAAGCCACAGTGAATTTCAGATATAGACAATATCTACTGCTCTTCCCTCATCTACTGATTTCATCATAAACCATTATTGGGTAGGAAGCATGACTTCCCCTTGGTCAAACCATGCTGACTGCTCCTGATGACTTTCTCAATCTTCATGTACCTGGAAATGGTTTCAAGGATTAGCTGCTCCATCACCCTCCCAGGGACTGAGGTGAAGGTGTAGACCCCCAGATCCTTCTTGCCATTTTTGAAGATTGGAGGAAAATATAAGACAATTCTTTGTCTTATTCATATGGAACCTTGAGTATAAAACCTAATGTCTAAAGCATGCCAAGTAAAAGTTACACATAAAACCTCTCATGTTTGCAATAAAAAGAATAGCCAGTAACAAAATAAAATGGATATTGCTGAATGGCACTAGTTACTGATATATTCCAGATTCAGGTTTTTTAATCCAAAATGATCTTGTGGAAAATTCTTGTCATATGTTGAAGTAAAACTCTTCTAAACAATTACTTTTTGGAAGTGATTCTAAAAATCAGTAAGGTTGTCAGCTACTTTGTTCATTTTTTTTAGAGTACTATACACTCTAATATACAGGAAGATCAACTTAGGCTAGTACAATTCTCTCTCAAAAGCTCTTCTAATTACATGAAATATTGCAACTATAACCCTTTATTGCTACGTGTTGAGTAAAAATAATGACAATACAAATACTTGACCTAACAGTGAATATTGCCTCTCTTTCCAAACACGTAAAAAGAGACCTGCAGCAATCTTCACTATTCAGGCTTCTAGTATATGTTCAGGACTTTGAAAAAAACTCCTGAGATCAACTTGAGTTTCAAGATCCTTGCTCTTTCAGATAGTGCACCCAAACACTTTAAGAGTGCTCCTTCAGTTTATTCCTTGACTCAACCCAAGTGGTAAATACATTTCTATATATATTTCTATATAACTGTGAGAGCAATCTTTCCATGAAGTTTCTCTAAGAGTAGGCATTCTACAATGAAAACCTCAAGAAAGGTGCAAGATGCTGACAATCAAAGAATGGTTTGGGTTGGAGGGAACCTTAAAGACCAACTAATCTTTAAGTGTTCCAATACCCTGCCATGGACACCTTCCATTAGACCAGGCTTCTCAAAGCCCCATCCAACCTAGCCTTGAACACTTCCAAGGATAGGGCAACTCTCTGGTTAACCTGTACCAGTGTCTCATTACTCTCACAGTAAAGACTTTCCTTCTTTCTAATATCTAATCCAAAACCTACCCTCTTTGAGTAAAGCTGTCCTATCACTGCATGCCTTTGTAGAAAATCCCTCTCCAGTTCTCTTTCAGGCCCCCTTAGGTACTGGAAGGCTGCTCCAGGTCTCTCTGAGCCTTTTCTCACCAAGGCTGAACAAACCAAACTCTCTCAGCCTGTCTTCACAAGAGAAGTTCTCCAGCCCTCTGTTCATCATTATGACCTTTTTCTGGACCCATTTCAACACCTTTCTTATGTTGGTTCAAATTATTAAAATGAGTCCTTAATAAAGGCTGCCATGTGACCAATTTAAGACAGTCAAAGAATGCACTACCATTGAAACAAAGTCTTAAACAGCTTCTTCTCTTCTAGCCATAAATTTCTATATGCTGTTATGCTGGATGATTTTTCTAGATGCATCTGCCTCATCAAATGACAGCAAAACTCTTCATGCTGACTGCCACAACAAAATAAAAAAATTCTGAACATCAAGAAAGCATCAGACTGACCTTAAATATTGTGAAATTTCATCATTTGCCAACACATACACAAAAAATTTCCAAGCAAATTCTCATTGTTATCAATGCTCACTTCCAGTTTTTTTCAGATTTGATTTTCATTACATTAGCATAAGCTCAAAACTTATCAACTTCTCTCATCAGAGTTGGCTCATTTCCCAGTTTAGGTCAACCCACTGCAGCAACATTTCCAGTGTCCACATAACTTAGTTATGCTATGACAGGGGTCAGCAGATGGCACTATTACACATTTTTAATACTATGCTTTTTATTGTAAATCTTTCTTGAACAGAAACCTTTGCTGTTTTGATTGGTGTGCATGTGTAAGCATGCACACAAAAGAACAATTTCAGCAGAACAACTCTAGAATTATACTCATGGTGTTCAGCTGCAGCTTATGAAAAAAAATCTGCCTACATAAAATCTAATAATTACCTCTATTTCAAGGTCACAGTCCATTAAACACAGAGTATGGCTGACATACACCTAAACAAAAACCACGTTTTCTCTCTAATAAGAAATGGACATGAAAGCCACAATAATTATTACACAGTGAAACAAAGCCACATAAACACATTGGAGTATTGAACTTCCCTTTCCCCTATAAAGCAAAATGTCTACCAGATTCTGACATTCTTCTGACTAGAGAACAAAATGAAAGATAAATATTGCTTACATTCTCCTGCAATTATGCAACCCACGTCTTCCTTTCTATAAATTAACCAAGTATTTATAATACCATTGCTTAGACTGTGATTATTTAATCTTTTTCCTTAGATTAAATTGAAAAAAATTAATTCAGAAAAAAAAAAAAAAAAAAATTACCCTGGGAAATATTTCTAATCTTAAAGATGAAAGAAAATATTGAAAACATGCATGGTGAAAGTTTTTTTTTTTTTAAAAATCAACATGTCAAGCATTCAAACTGCCTTTGCACATGCATCATTTTTTAGAAGCTTACCCAGCTAAAACCTTAGCTATATATGTCATTCAAACAGAACAGACAGCATTTCTTCTTTAGCTATATACTTCATCTTTGTTTACTATTTTCATTCTGACCCTGAAATTTCTGCCTATGCAACTATGCTGAATGAATTCAGCTCTTTTATCCTCTTAGTTTACTGCAAAATTCATGCAATCTAGAGAAAGTATACATAATTTCTATTTAAGCAAAAACTATTAATGGTGTAAACTAGTTTAATACTATGTAAACAGAGACACAGGAATGTATTTTCTTGCTATTAGTGTAGTACATTTTCCTGCAACAAAGCCAGAGAGAAGTTGTTTGCACAAAGCAGAGTACTGAAAATTTAACCAGACGAGAATTCTCCCAATCCTTGCTCACACAGCTCTCCTCTCCTTCAAATAGCTTCATGCTTGTTCAGTATTCTGCAATTCCTGTGATGTTAGCTGGAGCAATAATCTCTCCCCTTCATCTAAGTGACACCAATACTCAAAGGGAATTCAGAGTGGCAAAAAGGAAGTAAGTTACCGCTTCAGAACTTGCCTCAATTCCAGAAACAGTCAGAGGGCTGAGGCTGTTGGAATGACAATGCTTTAGGAGAGACGCACAGATTACAGGATAATACTGATGTTGAAGCACACAGTAATGTCCAGAAAAACACCAGAACAAGGGGTGATTGCTGATCAGGTGGAGACCACAGCTAAATGCTGGGATATATGGAGCAACCTACTTCTCTGGGCTGACTGTGCTGTTCCACTTTCTCTATCCTCTCCAGCTTTCATTCCTGCTCCAATCACTGAGAAGGAACTTGCAGCAGCACTGCAGGAACCCATTCAAAGGATTCAAGACTGTGTAAATATTTAAGTATTTATTCAAGTCGGAATAAACTAATGACAAGCTCTCTGAAAAACACAGTTTACAAAAAACTCTGTACCTATTATTTGAACTAGATTCACCCTTTTTGGTTTTTAATTTGAAATAAAACACAGAGGCAAAAATTAAGCACTCACAATATACAAGAATTTAATGACTTTCAAGAGCAAAATAAAGTGACAAATTTGCTTATTTCACATAATGTCTTCAGCAATTACTCTTTTTGGACTGATAGTGAGTAATTTCATAATCACTTGCTTTTCTTCATCTAACTAATCTACCACTTCATTTTAAGTCTTTAAATAACTATGATAGCAAGACTCCCAAATGAGGCTTCAGCAGGACATTATAGTCTACAATAAAGTAGTCAAACTGAGAAGTTTAAACTGCCTATTGTGGTCAGGGTGGGAAGACACCATAATTTCCAGGTTCAGTAAGATATATATTACTTATACAGATAATACATAATAAATAAATACTTTGCCATTAAATAGTTAGAGAATTTTCTACACTCTTGAAGATTTCATTACTTGATGAAAACTATAAACTCTAACTTATTAAATCATACATTTGAAATGCAATTTTAAGAAAACTCTCTGAAAGGAAAAGGACCATCTTAAAGTAAAAGACAGGATGGAAAAGTTCTGTTTATTACATCTGCTTTTAACTTCTTTTCTCATTTTATCATGAAATCAGACCAAAAAATAGGTTTTCATAGCCAGACATGGTACAAATCCCAAAGTGAGAATCTTATTTGGCACTAAACATGGAATTCATGGCATGATAATCCAAAAGAACAAGAAGCCCAAACCAATTTCATCAATGGTTGTTTTCAGTTGGTAGGTCAAATGATGAACCAATTACTCAATTATTAATCTGAAAGACAAAGCACAGTTTCTTCTTAAACTATATTTCCAATTTTGTAATACAGAAAATAATATTTTCTTCTTTCAAAATAAACTTCCCATCATCCTATTCCTACTGTAACAGTAAGGGAATACTTATGATGGGTATAGACCACACTTTTTCTCAGGAAGTTACAATCTCAAACACTGCATTGTTTGCTCTCAAAGAAAACAATTATTTACCAATGCAGCTAAAGTTCAGGAGAAGACAGGGATGATTTACTCCCACCCAATGGCAATGACCAATGTTAGGACTTTCCAGTGCAAAGTCACTGAAAACTTACTTCTCAAGTTTCCTTCAGTAAGCAGGAGAAAGCACAAACACACAGAACACAAACTCCTAATTAACAAAGATTGAAGTCAGTGAATTTCCCTTTAATTACCGAGTCTGTTTAAAAAACCCAAAAACACATAACTCTGAAATATCAAAGAAAAACTAATTGTTGAGGCATTTCTCTAAAGAAAACACTACAAAAATGCTACTTCTAATGTGCTGTGTATGGAGATGATTAGCACAATTTACCTTCTCCTCCGCAAGGTGCAGATTTTGCTTAATTAAAATGAGTGTGCTTTATAAATATTAAGACCTACTTTTCTTTCTGGTAAAAACATGGTTGGACTACGCTAAAGTTTTCATCCTGTGTGTCTTGTAAAGCCTCAGTACCTTGATAGGTCTTCCTCCTTTTTCCTCTCTCCCCAGACACCTTGTATTTGTCCTTGCATAAAGAAAGAGGACAGGAGACAAAGCAGCAGCTTATACTTACTTGCAAAAAAACAGTGACATTTCTCAGAAGATCTACAGGTGCTGGGCCCTGAAGGATCACTACCAAGATTTCCAGCAGAGTAAGATTGTCTGTATATTAAGCAGCACAGTAATTGCTCAAGAGAAAAAAACCAAACAGCAAACACCAACTGAATTTTTTGTTACTTTTTCTCATTACTTGTTGCAACAAATGTCTCTTTTCTATTAATGTAAAATAACTTTTTCTATTTGGATGCTTAACAAATATTTTTCTTTTATCAGAACAGTGAGAGAAGGAACTCAAACCAGCAACATTGTGAATACACTAGAAAAGTTGTCCCTGTCTTTAGAGAACCTGGCCTGAATTTCAGCAAGGAGGCAAAAGAAGAGAGTCCCATATCTCTAAGTCATTCAAGAGTAAACGAAGAAAATAACCTGTATCTAAGTCAGTTCAATCCCTCATGTCTAAAACTGCTTAAATAATTGAGAAATTTATTTTTTAATAGTAAACCTTTATCAGAACTAAATTTTAAATCACATTTGAAATTATCACATAAACTGTGATAGTTGTATTAATGCATGGTCTAATTAAGGCATCTAAGAAATAAATTTAACTAAACAGATCAAAGTCATTGCTTAAGTATCAAAATCTGCTTGCTGAAGGGCTAAACCATTACTCAAAAAAGAAGTCTCAAATAGAATTTTAGTCTATTTGTTATAAAAGTTTACTAGTACCTTCATTGTTATCAGTTCACTCAAATTGCTGAAACAGCCTAAGATACACAAAAACCCACACCACACATCCCTTTTTAATCTATGAATGTAAGTGAAAAGGCAGACCTACATGTTCTAATGTCATGAAGAACCAGGAACTCAGTTAACTGAGTCTCAAACCACCTCCACTATTTCAGCAGCTGTTTTAAATGCAAAGATTTTGAGGAACTGTAATTAGAACACCTAAAATTACATATATTTACCAACAAAAGCAGCTCAAAAATTCTAGGCTTTGATGCTGACTAACAGAAAGGCAGCTTACAGCTCAGAATGAGGCTTTATTTAGGGGTATATTAGAACATCTTAATGGCAAAAAGCACTGAGCTTTCCTTTATGAAATGTAACTGGAAAAGCACAGTGATAGTTGAAACATAATAAAATTAATACAATTCTGATGGTCTGAAAATACACATGTGCTCCTTTAATAA
>VWZN01019095.1:32563-64101 GCA_013396955.1 Regulus satrapa
TTTTTAAAAAACTCCCGCCCACAAAAAAAAAAAAAAAAAAAAAAAGCTGTTCTTTTAAAACTGTTTGATACTTAATATGTCTTTTTCACTTCTCCTCCACATAAGACATACCAACCACTAAATTGCCTTTCTTTCAAAAACGAATACTTATTATGTTGAATTTGGAATTAAAGAATTNGGTAAGGAAGAGCTGATATCCATAAAAGACATTTTGCACCTATCTGTGCTAAAATCTCTGAGATCCACTAAAAAACATGTGAGCCATTATGACATCTCTTGTGTTGAATTTGGAATTAAAGAATTTTCCTATCAGGCTAAGGCTTTTTTTACTGTATATTTTTTTTAAAGAAGAGCAAAAATGCCACTGGTAGAGAAAAGTGGAGTCTCTCTCTGCTGACCATGATTGGAAAAATACTCTTTCATAAGGAAACTTGAACTTTCCCTATGTTATTCAGGTGATAAATATCTTGCACAATATTACCAGTAATTTTAAGTAATTGCAAACGTGAATTCCATATAGTAATTGCATGGAAATAATCTCTTAACAGAAAAGATGACTACTACTGTTGACAAGTTTATGAAACATGGAGCTGCTACCAGTTAAAGGCTTTTGACTAGAGTAAAACTGTTTCAATCTGCTGTGTTTGTATCAGACTGCTTTTGTGCTTACTGCCTATGTTACTGCATAGGCAGATCCTAGATGTGTCTCCTGAGCAGTAGCCATTAAACAAAATTATGCCTCATCTTTATATCCTCATTAAGTGAGGTGGTATAACAAGTCAAATTATGAAATCTTTTATTAAAACACCTCTACATCCACATCCATGTGGCACTGATAAATGACCAGCTACAGTAAGTCAGGCATGCGATCCATACGAGAGATACGTAAATAGCCATGCAGCTCCATACAGGAAACTGCAGACTAGAAAGACATGAATATATGTGCAAAAGAGTAATCAAAAGGTCTAAAGTGGAAAAAAAAAAAAAGGCTTAATTTAATGCAACTTATCCTGCACCTCTTTTGAGCATTCTCTCCTGAAGAGCTTCAACTGAGCATACAGTTGATAGAAAAGACAAACTTTCTTGACAAAAGTATCCTGTGCTCAGAAGAAATGTCTTCAGACAAAAGATGCAGAGGCTAACAGATCATCCATCAAACTATACAGCGAAGTGTGTTAAACAGTGCTTATACCCTTTCTCCTATAAAGGGAAAAATCATATTCATCTAGGAAAAAGACTCACATGGTAACAACTTTATTAATAGCCTTTATCAATGTTGCCTGGGAGTAGCCTGAAAATAGTGCTGGCAAATTAATGGATGACTAGAATGGTCTGATCCCATGCTGTAAGACCAGAACTGAGAGAATGGTCAATTCTCAGTTGACCCTAACCTTGTATAAGATCAGCTGGATCATTATACATCTATGGGGCCTAATGGGATTCATAAAAGAAGCCTCTAAGAGTTCACTGATGTCACTGAAAAGCCTCTATTAATGACTTGTAATGGTCTTGAGAATCTGGAAATTTGCCAGCCAACCTGCTTGTCCTGCTTGTCAAACCAAATTTCCTTCTACGACAGGGTAACCCACCTACTTGATCTTGGAAAGCCAGTAGACTGTTCCCTTTTTGGATTATGGCAAATGTTTTGATACTGCTTTTCCACAGTATCCCTCCAGACAAAGTGTCCACATTCAGCTGGATAGCTATGTTACACAACCAGTGAGCAACTGGCTCACATGTCAGGCACATAGTTTTAGTGAATGGGGTAACATCAGGCTGATGACTGGTCAGTTGTGGGGTACTGCAGGGCTCCATCCTCACCCCTGTTCTCATCAACATCTTTATTAATGGCTTGGACACAGGACTTGAAGGAATACTAAGTTTGCCAACAACACCACATTGGGGAGAGTTGTGAAATCCCTAGTGGACAGAGAGGTCCCACAAAGAGACCTTGAGAAATTAGAGAAATGGGCAATGACAAAGGAGGTTTAACAACGAAACTGCCATATTCTGCACTTGGAATGGCAGAACCTTGGCTGTGAGTATAGACTGGTGAATGAGTAGCTGGAGAACAGCACTGTCTAAAGGGACCTGGGAGTCCTGCTCATTGACAAATTGAATGTAACTCAGCAGTACCCTGGCGGCCAGGCCAGGCATGTCCTGGAGGACATCAGGCCCAGGATCACCAGCCAGGCAAGGGAGGAGATTGTCCCACTCAGATCTGCTCTGGGGCGGCCTCACCTTGAGTGCTGGGGGAAGTTTTGGGCACCAAAATATTAAAAATACATTGAGCTATTAGAGAGCATCTGAAGGAGGGCTATGATGATAGTGAAAGTTCTGGAGGGAAAGCTGTACTGAGTGGCTGAGGTCACTCAGGCTGTTCAGTCCGGATGAAACTGAGGGGAGACTCATGGTCTTTAACACCCTCATGAGTGGAACTGGAGGGGCAGGCACAGATCTCTCTTCTCTCTTGTATCTGATGACAGGACTCAAGTAAACATCATGAAGTTTAATCAAGGGAGCTTCAGGAAAAGGTTTTTCACCCAGAGGGTGGTTGGACACTGGAACAGATCCCCCAGGGAAGTGGTCACAGCACTAAGCCTGACAGAGCTCATGAAGTGTTGCCACAACGCTCTCAGACATATGGTGTGATTATTGGGATGTCCTGTGCAGGACCAGGAGTTGGACTCGATTACCCTGATGGGTCACTTCTAACTTAGCAAATTCTGTAACTCTGTTTCCCCATATTTCCTGTGGGGAACCTAAAAAACAGAAGTAAGGAAGAAATGAGATTTAGCTGAGTAACAGCATCTATGAAAAAACCTGAGGAGGTGGTTCCTAAGTGCAAACTGGGATGACTACGATGATACAGAACTTCTTTATCATTGATTTCACTGCATTGCTACACTTTTATGCAACAATACTGCATAAGCATGCATAGTACCCCCTTCATTTGGTATCCCCTTTTCAATTTGAATTATGTTCCTACACTTCACACTGAAGGCTCTGTAGCCTGCCTAGTATAAAATAACTGATACTGAATATGTCCCTAGCAAATGAAAAATAGACCTGATCTCTAAATACTAATTCATTCTGAAGCAAAGTAAAGGTGAAGTTTAAAAGACTGGAAAAAACATATTCAGGAACAATTAACTTGAAAACTATTGGTTGCTAGCAAGAACAGCTACACTAGTGATTTGTATTACATGCATGCTTTCTAATTCAAACAAAAGAGTCAGAATAGGTACAAAAATAGCACATATACATGCTGAACACAATGAAGTTAGTGAACAATATATTTGAATGTGAATATATATACATACTTTCATTGACAATTAGTCAAGTGGTACTTAATATGTCATAAATACCCAACCACTTAACACTGATTGTAGTTTCACTGTAGTATGCTGTGATACATGATGGAAGTCATGGCTAGTAAGCTTTAAAATCTCGATGATTTATTGGTACTACACACTTCTTGCTACACCACTCATACAGCCATGCCTTGACTGCTCAAGTATCCATAATTTGAAATGTGAACCCAAGAGCAGGATGGGGTGACTTAGAACAAATATTAAAAGTTAACACTATTTTTTTTATCAATGGCATTCTTACGTGAATGCTATAAATAAATTATATTATCTGCCTTTTCTTAAATCAGAATTAGTTTCCTGTAAAAACATCTAGAAAAATTAGAAAACACATGACCCTACCAAAAAAAAACCTTTAAGTATTTTGTAACACTGATAAATTTAATCTAACATAAGCCAAGATAGTCCAAGAAAACAGCTAACTTTATAATTCCAAAAATAAGTGTTCTTTTAGAACTAAACTTTTGGGTGACTGGATAGTATTTTAACATATTGTACTCCTAATATATGGCCTTGTCTTTAAGTCAATGACATGCCAGATGAAGCTACACAACAGCAAACAACAGAACACAGAATCATCAAGGTTGGAAGAGACCTTTCATCTAGTCTAAATGTCAACATAGGACCTCACAAACATCCCTAAACCATATCTACAACTGCTACAACATGCACAATTTAATATAGTAAAAAGGTACCAAAATGAAATGGAACATTAACTAGAATAAATTTCTGGTCTGCTTAAAAGATTACGTTCATTTTAGAATTACATATTCCTTGTCTAGACATGAGGGGTTAAACTGCCTAATTTGGGTTACATTCAAGACTTGTCTGATGGGGTGGTTTCTTTTGTTGTCTTTGGTTTTGGTTTTTTGTCTCTTTGTTTTTTATTTAGTCAGATCTCTCAAAAATCCAGGAAAATACTATTTATATTATGTATTATATGTCCATTAATAAATGGATCATTATGTAACAGAAACTCAGGGCTGTCCCTGCTCTGGTATAAATTGTCCATGGACTTCAGCCACTCAAAGGTGTGACTTCTTCACACAAGCCCCAATTGTCTCAAGTGTATACATGCTTTTGAGTAGAAGAAGTTATACTAGAGATAAAATTTATTTCTATCATATTTAGCAACACTGGAATTCTTGAGAGATGCATATCTCAAAATACATAAAACCCACTTTAGATCTAGACGTGGTTTCACATGATTTCAAAGACGTTTTCAATTTGCATACTGATGTGCACTATATTATCTGTACTCTTCAAAAATCAGAAAAAAGTGCAGATAAAATAATCAGTCACTTCCTTTACTCAGTAATATAGTGCAATTCTAAATGCTTCAGTCCGAAGAATGAGTAGCAAGCTTGTTAAATGCCTTTATGTAAATTTCTACAAACAAATATGTAATGTAGAATCATTTAGGTTGTGAAAGACCTTTAAGATCACCACGTTCACCTGCTAACTCAGGTACTCAGTACTGTCAAGTCTCACCACATTCACCTGCTAACTCAGTACTGTAAAGTCCACCACTAACCATATCCCCCAGTGCCAATTCTATACATTTTTTAAAATCCCTCCCAAAGACAGACACTCAACCATTTCCCTCAGCAGCACCCCCAGCTCCTTTGGGCATTCCTCATAGGTTTTGTACTTCAGACCCTTCCCCAGCTCCATCTCCCTTCTCTGGACATGCTCCAGCACCCCTGAATCCTTCTTGTAGCGAGGGCCCCAGAAGTGGATACAGGATTTGAGGTGTGGCTCACCAGTACAGGCCAGGTACAGGCTGCTCTAGTTCTGCTGACCACACCATTGCTGATACAGGCCAGGATTACATCAGCCAAGAACTTGGGCTGGTTCACCAGCACCCCTGGGTACTTTTCTACTAGGCAGTTTCCCAGCCACTCTGTCTGCAGCCTGTAGTGCTGCATGGGGTTGTTGTGACCCAGGTGCAGGAGACTGCACTTCTCCTCATTGAACATCATACAATTGGCCTCAGCCCTTTGATCCAGCCTGTCCAGATTCCTCTGCAGAGCCTTCCTGCCCTCCAGCAGGTCAGCACTCCAGCCCAGCTTGGCCTCACCTGCAAACTGACTGAGGGTGCACTCAATCCCCTTGTTCAGGTCCTTGATAAAGACATTAAACAGGGCTGGTTGCAGTACCAGCCTTGCTGAACACCACTGGTGTCTGGCAACCAGCTGGATGTAACTCCATTCTCCAGCAGTCTCTGGCCACTTGGTCAGTTTGTAACCCAGTAAAGAGCTCACTTGCCCAAGCCATGATCAGCCAGTTTCTCCAGGATAATACCATGACAAACAGTTTGAAAAGTTTTACTCAGTCAAGGTAGACAGCATTCACAGCTTCTCCCTCACCCACTAAGTGGGTCACCTTGTTACAAGAGATTAGTTTGGTCAAGCAGGACTTGTCTTTCACAAACCCCTGCTGGCTGAGCCTGATACCCTACTTGCCCTGTACAATGCCCTGTGATGGTACTCAACATGATCCGTTCCATGATCTTTCCTGGCACCGAGGTCAGGCTGACAGGCCTGTAGTTACCCAGCTCCTCCTTCTGACCATTCTGTTAAGTGCCTGTTACATTTGCTAACACTAGTCAACTGGAATCTGCCCAGTTAGCCAGAGCTGCTGGTAAATGATGGAAAGTAGCTCAGTAAGCACTTCTGCCAGCTCCCTCAGTAGCTTTGGGATGGATCCTATCCAGTTCCGTAGACTTATATGCGTCTGAGCGCTGTAGCAGGTAACTGACCATTTCCTCTTGGATCATTCCTTCTCCTCCCTGTCATCCAGCTCAGGGGTCTGAATACACTGAGAACAGCAAGTCTTACCATTAAAGGCTGAGTCAAAAATAGCATTAGTTACCTCAACCTCTTCCTCATCCTTGCCACTACCCAAGAAAGCACAGAGATTGTCCTAAGAGCTCCTTTAATTATTAACGTGTTTATGAATACATTTAGGTCAAATAAATTTTCCAAAACTGATCGGGAAGAAGAAGTCATCTTCTGCTAACATAGGAGTTTCTCTCACAGAAGTAGGAAAGGATCATGAAGGATTTTCAGTCTATGCTGAAATCCTAACAGGCTGAATAAAGGAAAATTCAGTCTATACTTCAGTATTAGTATTTACAGTATCTCAAATCCAGATAAGGAAGTAGATATATCTAAGCACATGCTAACTTGTCTTTGTTTAGCTACACAAATGTAGAACATCCCTGGGCACATTCTTCAAGGCCTAGAAAACAAATTCTATAAGCATATAATGTCTGACCTTGCCCTTGTGTTGTTGCTTTTTCAGAAAATTGCATTAAAAATTAAATATTTATTATTTATATTAGTGATATTCCAGGGTTTCTCTCTCCTCTTTTTTAAATTTTAAAAAGGTTACTTAAAATTTTGTGTTTAAAGTTGAGGTCAACAAGTTTTGAAGTATAAAAAGGAAGCCTTTCCCTTACTGTATTTCAAACTTCTAGAAGAGTGAGGTCAAGATGAATGAATATCATCCAAACCAAGTAGCATCAGAAATCTCTGCAGTTTTCACACAAGGCATATAACTGACCGTATCTTATTTAACACCAAACTGTTTCTTATCAAGCCTCAAACAATCCCAACCTCACAGATATTGTCTCCAAAGCTACCGAGACAAGGCACAGAACAGCTTCCTTCTTTGGTTCAGAGACAGCTATAGTTAAGTTCTCCTAGTTGAAGTTCCCATTTAGGATAATAATGTTTTATTAACCAAATTGGTTATCCTGCTCTAATTTAAATTAGTTTAGAGGGGAGGGGGAATAATACTATAAATAGGTTAATTCATGTATTAGATAGACCTTAAAATAAGTACAGCTTCAAGCCTTTTGTCCTGCTCCACAGCAAAGTTGGAAGCAAATGTCTATTTCTAGCAGGTCATTATAGTTCCCCTTCAGCTTCTTAAATCTGATAAAAGGAGCTGAAGAATTAAAATACTATAAATGCTGGAACTGTAGTGCTATAGTGTGAGAATGGGATTAGCATGCTAACAGGAAAGCAAACAGAAAACTTCCCACCTACATAGAGCTGTATGACAAAAAGAATATCAGAGGTAATGTCAGATCACCAGTGTCAGCAGGAGTAGAAAAGAATCACACATTAATACCACCACACAGGAGAAGACATATCAAAGATATTACTTCTATCTTCCCTCTCACCTCTCCCTCATGAGAGGAATTTAATTACAAGTTTAATTAAAGCCTGAGGCCAGAATAAAGGTTTTCATACTGAAAGAGTTCATAAAAACTGCCATACAAGGTCAGACAAAACCACATCTATCTAGTAAAATACCTGTTTATTAACAAGATATCAAAAGATACCATGGAACTAACATAAGTATAAAGTATATACATCACTCAGCCTAATTTCCTCCCCAGAACCTCCAGTATTTTCTTGAAACTCCTTGAGCTAGTGGGTATATATTTGTATGTGATGTCTTGTGCTGCAAAAGCCCGCAGCAAACTGTCTCAGAACTTAACTACACATGATGTTGAAAAGCATCTTGAATTTTGAATACTTTTAACTTGTTAGATTAACGTAACTCCTAGTTAAAAGCAACAGCAAATCTGTTCATTTCTGTATTATTATTTTAGCAGAACTCTACCCTACTGGCATGCTGTTCTGATCTTTTCCTTTCAACCACATTCATAATGATTCTTTAAACTTCTTTCTGTGACTGAGGATTGAACTAACATTTTCATTAATTTCTCTCAATTACAAGATTTCCTTCTCTGTGTAGTAAAAATCAACTGGAAGACATTAGATCATTATGTAGTTTAGGATTATTCTCTCTCCATATACATACTTATTTACATTGAACTGCATTATATCAGTTGGATTATTTTTACTTATCCTGAATTATTCTGTAGTATCTGCAAACTTTGACACCTCATTATTCATTCTTCTAAATAATTTATGAATACATTAAGAGCACAGGCCTCAGTTTAGATCCTTATGGGATTCCATTGATGACCTCCCTTCAGTATGAAATCAGGGCACTTATTTTTGTTCTTTTTGTTGTACATTTTAAGCAGTCTTTACTTGTAAGAATTTTTCATTATATCATGGTAACTCCAATTCTTTTAAGATCCTCTGGTGAAAAATGTAGTCAAAAACATTGGATCATATTAAGTAATCATACACACAGTTTTCTTCAGAAAAATGCTGCTCCTTAAAACATGTTGAAATGTTTTCAGTGTTCACGCACATGCTCTCTTATTTTGAACAATGATTTCTAGCTGTTTGCCAGTATACTTATCAGATACACTGACCTGAAACTCCACTGCTGTACCCAGAACCACATTCATTATTATATACTATATATGCATTTCTTCATATTTGAGCTTCTTAGAAAGGCCGGTGGAGATGACTAGTTGCTGCTAATGACATGACATGCACAGCTTCTGCAAGGGCCAGCAGACTGGGATCAAGCAAGCAGCACAACAGGTGAATGCTGAAGAAAGAATGGTCTCGTGCTGCTGAGCACTCTGCTGACTCACTCACGCAGCAAGGAACACTGCACTGCAAATCCCAGCTGACTCATGCAGCCCATCAGCCTCTGGGTCCTCAGTAACACATACTCACCTTCAATGGAATCACCCCGAAATTGGAACAGTGCTGCAAATCTTAAACTTGGGAGCAACTTGGGATTTTTTTCTATTTGTTTATTTTTAAGGTAATAGTTCAAATGAGGGTATCTTCTCTGGTTCAGTTATTTATCCCTGGGAGAAAATGCACACACCACACACCTGTCACCCTGTTGAGAGACTGCTGGAAGGTCAATCCACACTACGTGCCAAGTACCTGTCCACAAGAGGAGGGTGATGTAAGAAACAGGTCTCTCAAAAGTCAGACAACAGCTGTGGAATCAGATCCAAAATTTTTTTGCACACTTGCTTCCCAAAAATTAAATTTCTACATGTTGTAGGACATGTCCTACTTTATTAGAAAAAAACCCAGGAACAGACACCAATCTCCCCAAATGAAACTACACATTCCCTAGATAAAAATTAAATGAAGCATACTAGGTTAATATGCAGGTCAATGTGGGCTGAAAAAAAAAAAAAAAAAAAAAAGTCTTTTAACATTCCCTCTTTTTCTCTGCTCCCTAAGATACTCATTAAGTAACAGATGTTGCACTCATTTATCAGCAAGTAGAAACAACAGACTGATGATTTTATCTGTCGCTAGTTACCGTAGAGGAGGACATTACAGGCACTGTTTGGAGTATTTCCAATCTGATTTTGTGACATCATACTGCATTGAGCAGACTGCAGGCAACACTGAAACACAAGACTGTTGCTGAAGAATTACAAAGTCCTAGCAACACATTACCTGGAGTCTGTATTAGATTTATAAAACTTTTCAAAGTTTTTACTTAATCAACCTCTGACACACTCACAAAAAAAAGCCAGAATTAAACCTCTTCAGAACAAAAATTAGAACATCACTTACAGAAGCCATATTATTTAAATTATTATTTAAAAATCACTTTAAATAATCTAACATTAAAGTGAAGAAAAGGGAATCAAATAGAATCTGATACTTCTCAGGACTTTGAACATCAATCTTCTTGGACAACAACCTTCAGAATATCTATATAAAACCAAAAATTTTGGGTTTAGACACCTTTTTATAGTCACTGTATTGAGTACTTGAACACTTGGTTTACTATTTATAACTTTCCATATAAATTTTAATACAATTTCATGAAATTTAAATTGCAACACTCATAAATATATAAATTATATGCTTTCCTAACCTAAATTCTTATGAGTAATTGTTCTTCACTGCTAGTCAACTATGATCATGCCTTCCTTATAAATGCCAATACCCCAAGTGAGCTTGGGCAAACAGTACCACTTGAAGTAGGTACAATTAAATCTCAATCAGACTTTTCAACTGCAGGTTTACAGAAACATCTGATTATTTCAGCTTCATACCATTACAATAAGAATAACAACAAATATGTTCTCTCACAGAAATGTTTAGATGCAATGGTAATGTTCTGAAGCATCAAAATCTTTTAAAACTTAGAAGACTCTGGATGTTCCAAGTTTTCACAACAAAGCTATTGCACTGATGCAAAACTACTTTGGCACAGGTCCTCAGGATTGTTTTCATTTACCTTTCTAATTTTACACACCCACCTTTGTTCTGTCTTTTAGCCAAAAGAACCCGTTATTTCCTATTTAGATTTTCATTGTCACTTTTATTACTTATTAGCTAGTTGATGAGAAGAAAGTTATGGTAAAATAAAATCTGAAAAGGAATACAGGCAAAATAGCATTCTTTCTCTGGACACTGAATATGCATAAATAATCCCCACAGCCTCCAATTACAGGTTAATCTCATTTCTAACAGAAAATCTTTAATAATCTTATCAGTAAATTAACATTTTTCCTTCAACACCTTTTTCCCAAGAAAATGTAATTTCACATTTAATTTACAGTCATTCATGTCCAGTGAAGAATCAAGAACTTTTCTGTGGCTACTTTATCTTTACAATCTAACTTTAGAAATTAGGCAATCCTTAGAGCAATAAGTGACACAGAGAAAGATTCTAGGTATTTTGACTATTTTCCTAGTCTTTCTAAACTATGTAAGCAGTCCTTGGTGCATTCCAGCAGTATCACAAACAAAATGACAATCCTTCCCTGCCCTGCTCCACCCACAACCCACACACCATCACTCACACCCCCCCCCAATTATTTTTACTTTTGAAGTATTTTATTTTTTAATTTTATATATTATAACACTTTATCTAAGATACCATTTTTTTCAGTCCAAAGACCTGTTCATCAGTGGCCAGATCTATTTCTTCCTTAATAATTTTTAATTTTTCTCACTAAATTTCTAAAATCTAGCAGTAAAGCGATTTTTGTTTTCAACTTTTTTAAGCTGAAAAGAGATTCTTCAGTTATCACTACATAAATAAAGCCTGTCTGCCTTAATAAAGCTCACCAGGCTGCAGTGGCAGAAGGTGGCCGTGTGCTGTACAACAATTGATATATGGTTGAAGAAAAACTCAAACAAGGTGATGAACAAAGTAGGACATAACAGTGATGCCGCAACAGAAATAAAATGTGATCATCCAGTGTTACAAGCTCTTAAAGCTCCACCACTGTAAGTGTGGTTGGATTTTGATCCTGGCTGACTGCTGCTTAAGAACAGCCGAAGGCAATGCTTCCACTTTTGCTGACAGAGATAAGGTATGTACCCTGCAGATGGCACATAACCTTTTTCTTCCCCTATATGAAAGTATCACAGAAATAGAAAAGGAAATCAATTCAAACGCTGAAGGTAATGCAAGTTTACAACTACCCTAGAAGTTAGAAAGAATAAAAAAAAGACAGTCTTCATTGCTTCTAAACTCTGTGTGAGGAGATGCATTGACTCAGGACACAGTTCACGAACAGGTTTCTGAAGTTAATGCACAAGCTTCTTTATCCTATCCATGTGGGACTGCACAAAACTCTGGAAGAACTAACATCCTAGTTTCATTGTTTTTTATAGTGGTTCTTAGACTCCAGTCAAAAGTAATAGTACTCCTTGAGAAAAGCTTTGAGAAACATTTCTGAAATGTTCCAAAACAAAATGGACATTTCATATAAAATACTAGGTCAACAACTCAAATTTCTTAACTAGCAACTAACTGAGCCAGTGCAAACATAGCTTTCAACATTTATGTTGAGCATACCTTGCTAAAATGCAAGCATTTACACTATAATTTGAAGTAAAAACACTTAGGGTTAGCGTTTTCATACACTTACTTTTAGGGAATCAAATCCCTTGAGAATAAAACTTACTTGTTAAAAAAACACTGGATAGGATTAATTACGGATAAATTTGTGACCTTTACAGATTTATCAGTCTTTTAATTATGTTACTGAGGTTTTTGAAGGTATACAATTACACTGTATATATGAAGAGTGTGTCATTCAAATGACTTCTGTAAAACAAACATTCCTAACTCTATTTTATTCTTCCAGGACATGCAGAGGTACACTCCAGCTACTCACTGTCTGCAGGTGTTAAATCAGGAAATCTTATTAAAAAAATAGAAAAATAACCATTAAAAGTATAAGCATTGTTTTTCAAATCTATGCAAATCAGCCAAACTACAAAAACTTCCAGCAGTTTTTAGATGAGTAATTATGTGTATAAGAGAATACAGATACATTTTTTACATAATTAACCACTTCAACCTTCAGAGAAATTGGATGTTAAGGCAAATGATGGAATTTCCAAACAGATTAAAACCACACTTCCAAATGACAAAACAGAATAAAGCACATCAATCTAGCTTTTTGAGAACCCCTCGATGATTTATTTTGTCCTGTGAATTCTAGACACCATAAATAACAGGGGTTATATGACAAATAAAGGAATCCTAAAGTAAAATATTTAGTTATACAAAGATCCACACATAAAACTGTAATCTGTATCTTGCAAAATAATGTATTTAGTTCCACAATGTTAAATAATTTGCAACTACATTGCTTTCAAAAGTATCACACTTGACAGACAGATGTTAGTTTTCAAGGTGCAAATACCAAGTAGAAGATTAAGTCATATCAGCTTTCAAATACAACAAGCTCCCTCCTGTTTAAATGCTGTTATTTTTCTGGATTTGGGACAATGTCACTTTTCATCATGATATTATGGCAGTGGGTCTTGATGTGTGCACAGTGGAGCCAAACAGGCAACTGCTCTCAGAAGGGCTGCAATGGGTAGCCCATGCAGGGCTTCAGCAGGGCTTCAGGATGAAAGGAAAAGGTAACACCAGAAGTGCACTGTGAATTTGACAGAGTGAAGGAAAGTACACAGAGTCAAATCTGATTAGATGTGTAGAAAACACAAGGGCTTTGCTCCAATTGCACACCGGACAATGATGGTGGAACTCACAGTATGAGTTCATTTTAAGTGGTTCACTGATCTAAGGAAAGGAAATGCAAGTAGCCTGGAATACCTTTCACAAATACCCACATTCAGATTCCTCTGGCTTTTTTCAGAACTGCATACATAAAATGAAACTGTAAATCAAAGATATTAAAACAGAGAGTCAAGATCATATCCTCAGACCAAATAAACTCTCCAAAGTAGTATTTTTTTCAATCAAAATAAAAACTTAGTGTTTAACTGCCTCTTCCTTAGTAATCTGCATTTCTCCTATTTCTGCATCCCACTCCTCAAAATTTAGGGCTATACTTATTTTTATTCTTTGTTGTTCTTGTGGTTTATATAATTTTTTGCATATCTTCCATGTTTCCAGGCATATTAATCTTTCTTTTTGATGAAATGATTCCTCTTGAATCTCCTGTATTCCAAATCCTTTCTTTGCACTGTCACTCATATGTCACCTTATTTCTCTTTGCTCTCTTTTTCCTCTCTTCTACCCATACCTACCAAAATAGATGATTTTTTTTTACCCATCAGTTGCTCATTCATACTTCACACAATGCCTTTTTCCCAAACCTTCAATAGCAATGTTATTAGAATATATTTATGAGGAGATAGGAACATCAGGGTCTTTTAAATATTTATCATAGCAGAAGAAATTGGCACATTATTCCTAATAATTCTTAAATTCAGCCAAGGCAAATCTCACCCTGATATACCATAAGGTACTTTCAATGGGCAACATCTAAAAAGCCCACACCTTATACTGCCAATAGAGTTTTATGTTATTAAATGAATCCATCTCAGATCTGAATTACTCATGGCATTCTCCTTTAATCACAGACTGAAGCTTTAGGTCAGACAACTGTTTCAACAGTCAGCTGGAGATGAAGACCTCAACATCTAACTTTTGCAAAGCAATTTCACAGCTGTAACTCATGCACACCTGTTCAAAAAATTAGAATGCAAACTCCTCACTGATTTCAATAACTGCACATACATTGATATGCTGTAAAAAGCTGGTGTATATAAACTTTCTTTTAGATCAAATTTACACACAGACATCTAATGTGACTTCAGGTAAAGAAGCAAACAATTCTCTACCTGCAAAAGATAATCTTGGATATGCTGAAGCAGATCCATGAAGAAATAGCTAACCTTAAAGAGACATCAGTAAGAAAATACTATTTGGCAGCATCTTTGCAAAAAGCATTTTTGCACCAGGAACTAGAATTTATTAATTAAAAGGCAAGTTCTGCGTCAAAACAAGCAGAGACAGAAGCTACAACACAAGCTAAGCATTACATTTTTAAAGGAGGCAAAAGATAATGGTTTATCCTATTTAATGGAAAGCAGAATATTTTATCAGAACTAGTTGCAAATAACACAAAACCTGTGATCTAAAAAACAGTTTACAAGATAATAAGCTTATAAGTGACATTCACATTAAAAAAAAAAAATCTTTAGGAGCTGTGGAGCCACTGTTCCAGAGTCACTTGGGTATCTAACTGATACTACAGGTAGATGTAAGTTGTTTTGAAACACTGATAGTGTTATTTTTTTCAAATCTCCAATCAATATATTGAAAAATACTAAACTATTGAGCATATAATTCTTAGATATTTTTAAAATTTCTTAAACAAGCAATATTATTTTTAAAACTTGTCAAAATGTCATTTCATATATTTGAACAAAATTCAGTTCTCATCCAAATCCAGTTTGACAAACATCTCAGCCGTCTAGTAAAGGAATTTAAACTTCTGATATGCATTTTGAAAATACTCACTGAATCAATGATAAAACCCCGTAGCTTATATGGAATGGAAACTAACTTTTCAATTATTGAGCAGACATAAATGATAAATTAAAAGATTAAACTTCTGGATGTAATTTAAAGTTTGACTAAAATTGAGTACTCAATTTCATTAAATCACTACACTGCAGGAAACAGCAAAGCAAAGGCCACATTAGCAAACAGCTCTCACAGTCACATGAATTCTAACTTACATGTGAAAAACTCTAAACCAGGGCAAGAAATAGAAAAGGTAGCCAGCATAGAGCACTGAATGTGAGCACAGCTTCTCCTACATGCTGAGGTTGACTGCTTCCAGCAAACAGTAATGTTGCCCTCCAGTGTTCAACACTTTCTTTTAGGAATCAGTCCTAATTAATATCTCCATCAGTCTCTTTAGACATGTTCAATTATAACATCACTGAAGCAGAGAACAAAATGCAAGCCCCAGGCTAGGTATTCAGTGTGGAACAGACAAACAACTAAAGACAAGGATTTAAAACTTTTTGTTGTTGTTTAAAAACAGAGGGTTTTTTCCCATAAAACTATAAGAATACATTGCATATCCTACTTATTTTTGGCTTTTAATAAAGCTTTGCAAGTTACAGCTTTGACAACACTTAACTGTACAAATCCATTACTCCTGCTCAAAAGCCATTACTCAGATTCATACATAGCAAATGGCAGCTTTTTAAAAGATGCAAGAACAGATTATTACTTGTATCTTTTTAAAAGCACAATGACTTCTAAGGATAATGTTATAAATGAAACTGACTTCCAGTTGATACAGTTTTCAGTCTCTAAGGAAGATATCACTGTTCTAGGCTTGAGATCTTACGAAAATAAGAGAACAAGATTCATTTTTATATAAACAGAATTATTTTGCAGTAAAAGCTTTATTATTTAAACAAAGCTAAAAAAACCAACCAACCAACCAAGAAAAAGTCCACCCACTCAAAAATGACTGCATGTGGGTTAGAAAATGAACCAAGGATAAGCCCACTGATTTTAACTAGGCAACTGTCCTCTAACAAGGAGGAGTACCAGGGAGACAGATGCACAATGCAAAAATATGCACAATGCCTAAAGAGGCAAAATAACAAACTTAACATTTCACTGATTTTATTCTAAACAGAGTATGAAATCATATATATTCATAGCTTTTCTATTAGATAATTAAATATATGTCTTATATCAAGTATAACAAAATTTCTCAGCTAAACCATAATTTGCATAGCCAATCAAAAATAGACGATAATAGAAAAATCTGGGTTAAAAATATCCAAAACTTTTGTAAAGATCTAAGAAGAAAAACAACGAAGTTCAAATCCCAGATTTGATTTGAGTATGTCAGTACCCCTAACTATACCATAAGACGAGAGGCAATGTTCATTATGCAACAATGAATCTCAAGATTAACTGAAAATTAATCACTAGTTAATTAGGAAAATATGTGCACCACCAAATTTGAGAGAACTAATTTGGTTCCTAAATAAGTGACTAATCTCTTGCGACAAGGGAAATGGAAAAATAAGCTTCTCTAAGGTCAGCTGAAAGAAAGATTCTAACTCAGGCATTTTCCCATCTATGTAAGAGTCCTTCTACATCTCTTCCCTTCTTTGAAAGTATAAAGTACATCTATAGAGATGACAGCCTCAGATGTGGTACCTATTACACACTCTTATCATCACCAACTCTCCAACTTCATTTTATCACCCCTTGATGACACATTTCAAGTTATGAGAGTCTAGGGTCTGTCACAGAATCCATGATGTGGTGCTTGATATTCTTCAAACTACACAATCCCACAATCTGGTAACAGGTGTATGACTCAGCTCCAGGAAAAGAGCTACTCCACAGTATCTCTAATTACTCTTGCCATAGCCCTTCAGCAGAGTGCTTTAATCACAGGACAAGAAACACCATCTTCCCTTTCACAGGATGGTAATTTTGTTTTTTACTTTGCTTTGTTTAGGTTTTGCTGAAATATAGAGAACTATGGTATTTCCCCATTCTGCCACATGGTGCAATCTAAATACACCTTAATTGGTGACATCACTGTGAGCACTGATCAGTTAATACCTATGTTAACACAGTTCTTAGTAGAAGGATTAGTCTAAAAATGTGAAAAACACAAAAAATTTTCAAAGTGATTCATAAAAGCAATTAAGCTCTTACAAACAAACTGACAAAATTTTAAAATGTGCCCCAAATTAGGAGAAGCTAAACTAGCCAAGGCTTATACAATCATCTTGACCAGATCTACATGCAAACTAAAGAAACTGAAAAATGGCCACATTTTGTCTGCACTTAAGGTGGAAGCATTAAAACCTGGCAATGTGACATACCTAGGCCAAAAAATGTATCTCTCCTTCATCAGAACAAATTAATTTGAAAAGAAAACCTTAAAAAAAGCCAAACAAAAAAAAAAAACAAAACACAAAACCCCACCCCAAAACAAACAAACAAATAAAAAAACCCCTCAGTAAATTAAGGAGCTGCGATAAGAAATACTACAGGTTTAAGAAACATCAGTCTTCTTTTGAGTTCTCCTGCCAGGAACCAAGGGAATATGAAAAAATAGCAGCATCTTAAGATGTTGTTTAAAAAGACCAGAAACAACAGGCTAGTAGCTTTGTGCTTCCAAGTGTCTTTACAACATAGTCATAGAAAAGAATAGGCAGTCTGACATTTAAAGTATTTTAACATTTTAGAATAAAAAATAAGCCTGTTGTAAAGTTCTAATTGACTAAATAGAACCTTTTGTCCTGTACAAGGCCAAGAAAGGAGTCTCATCTTATTTTCTAATAGTGATCTCTACACGAACATCAGAAAAATAATTCCACTTAAATAAAAACTTCTGATAAATTACAGAAGTTCAGTATCATCTGTTAAAAAAAAAAAAAAAATCATGGTAACACAGTTACAAGTAGATAAATCTAGCCAAGAGAATTAATGTAATACCACTACTAGAGTCTGGGGATGTCACTGTAGCAACAATCTCAGGTACCTGTAAGCAACCAATGCTATCTACATTAGGCTTGTGCAAGTCTCCCAATTTCATTTTAGTAATGGCCTTTGCAAATTTCCACAGTATTCTCTTTCTACAGAAAAAAAGTGAACCGTCATAAAATTTAGTTCTAATAAAATACTCTGTCTTGCATCCCTACATCATTATTGCCATCATTTGTGAAAAAGAAATCTATCCAGCGTCAGCAGGGCTGCAAGGCCCAGTAAGGCAGAAGTAAAAAGTAAACCAAACAGATAAGGATTTGTTCCATGTATCACACACTTAAGCAGGAAGCAGGGGGAGGGAATCAAAACACACAGTACCAAACAGTCTGTTTTCAAAACTAGGGGATTTAAAACTTGGGGATTATGACTTCAATCTGTTCCAGAAAGCCCATGAATAAGAAACCCAAAACCCAAATAGTAGTTAAGACTGAAAGGTATAATTCTAGAAAACACTTTTTACTCCAGTTAAGAACTGAAATGCTGGATATAAAACATTTTTCAATTCACCACTTCTATTGTTTTTCTGTTTATATATGGAGTAGTCTACTAGAAGAACTAACTAGATGAGGACTCCTTTGCTACATGAGGTATCTGAGAAAAAGTAAATGAGAGATCCTTAAATAATGGATAGTACAGTCAAAAAATCAATAGCTCCTGAAACAAAAGAGCTAAGGTATATCACATTAACATGGAAAACGTAGGTTTTAAAATAAATGTTACACAAGCATGTTTGTAATTCCTTCTCACTAAAAACATGCTAAACATATTTTATACAGGCTAACACATTTTATATATGTTTTATGTTCTTCATGTAGAAAACATATATTTTATACATGTTCTATGTATTTTTATATATTTTATATATGTTCTAAAGCAGCAAAAAAATTAAAGGAAGGAAGCAAGAAGAAATGCATCAAAAAATGCCTGTACAAAGTGACCAGTAAAAAGTCTCAGAGCCATGTTTTGCTAGTGGTTAGAGCAGAAATAGAAAAGGTCTTTATTACAAGCTCTCCCTGCTCTTTAACTCCTATCAATGCACCCACTCTTGAAAAATAGTTCCATGGGCTAAATGGGTCTTCAGTACAATTTGGCATGAACAATGAGTTCTAAGCCAGCATTTTTTAATTTAAAAAAAAAAAAAAAATCAGGATTGTCGAGTGAAAGGAAATGCCCACAGTCTTGAAAGAACAAAATAAGATCTGCACTGAAAGGAGGCACTCTGTTTAGGAATTAACAGTTGTACTGACAGACTCAGGCTACTTAGCTTTCCAGGGCACTCACAATCTTCATTTGGTAAAGGCAGCACCAATTTCCTACCATTTATTTTCTTGTAGCAGACTCTAATACATGGGTTTAAATGCATAACAAAGCACACACACACAAAAATAACCTTACTTCAGACTGGAGTCTCAGTCAGCACTTCCTGAGGAAGATTGTGAAGGCCACGCAGATGAAGTTTTGTGTGATGAGAGGCAACAGACAAAAAAACTGAAACACATGGAGTTCTACCTGAACATGAGGAAGAAATTCTTTACTGTGAGGGTTGCAGAGCACTGGAACAGGCTGCACAGAGAGGCTGTGGAGTCTCCTTCCCTGGAGGTACTCAAAAGCCATCTGGACACAATCCTGAGTAACATGCTCAAGGGGACCCTGCCAGAGCTGGAGGGCTGGATGAGATGACCTCCAGTGGTCTCTTCCAACATTACCCACTCTGAGACATAAAATGATGCATTGGGTCTGACTGAAAGTTAATTTTTACCTTAGCAGCCCTCACAGTGCTCTACTCTGTATTTGTAGCTACAAAGGTGCTGGCAATAAGTGTTTTGGCTACCACTGGGCAGAGCTGGCACAGCATCAAGGTTATATCTCTAACATTGTCCCCTCTCACCACCCTAATGGCCAGTGGGCTCGGAGTAGGCAAGATCTTGAGAGGGGACACAGTCAGGACAGCAGACCCAAACTGTCTGAAGAGATATTCCATAGCAATGACAGCAGTTCAGCAATAAAAGCTACGAGAAAGAAGGAGGGGCGCCTTCATTATAATGATATTGGCCTTCCACTGCTGTGTGTGCTGCTCCCAGAAAGTGGCAGGATATAGCCTGCTGATGGGAGGGAGAGAATAAATTTTCTATTTTCCTTTCCTTCCACATGAGGCCTTTGCTTTATTAAGCTGCCTTCTTCTTCCTATCACAATGAACTTGGAGTGACCAAATTACATATGAAATTACTAAAATAAAATATGTATTCCAGGAGTAGTCACAAAAATCAAGCTGAGGAACTCCAGATCTTCAACGATGAAATATATTTTAGGTGCTAACAGGACTAGGCTAAATTTAATCTGAAGTAATTTCCTCTAAAATGCATACCATGTGGAAACTTGTGGTGGTCTTCTGAGTCTCTGATACCAGCACTGATAGCTAATGTGGGATCTTTTCTCTTTCTGATAGGGGTTAACTGAAAAACAAATAAGCAACCCAAGCCTAGCCATAGCTGAGTATCAATCAAGATCTGTAGGATCCTGACATATCCAGGATTCCTCCACTGATACTATCACATCACTGGGTTTCCAATAGCTCATCTGCATTAGCCAAAGCACTAAATTAATACAGTCCAAGGAAAAAAAGATTAAAATTAATTCAGCAAAATATCTTGGATCTTGTCATGCTGTAAGTTTCATAGAAAGAAATCTGAATTTCCCAACTTGACAGCCATATACTAAGATATTCAAAAGAGCAACTTTTTGTAATTCTTAAATATTTATTTTTAAATCTGTAAGGCACAAACAAGAATTTGTTCCAAGTGAAATAGCAATCCTTGTGCAGTATCATATGATTTCCCTGGAAGAATCTTTCAGAATGTATGCAAAAAGTTATTGTAAAACGGCTTTCTCAAAAAAGCATTGTTATCAGGTATTTTTTAACTACACACAGCTTGATAGAAATGATAAAAAACCTCCAGGTGGCAACCTTTTGAGGTCCAATAAGGAAAACTTTACAACTTTGAAGAGAATCAATTTTCATGGCTTTGTATAAAGTCTTAACACAACAGAACACAATTTTGAGATCTTCTAGACAAATAGAGCTGCATCTTTTAAAACATACAGTAATTTCAACACCTCTGTTGGTCCCAAGCAAGAAGGTAGTTTCCTTGGATCCAGAATACAGGTGAATGCCTCTGACAGGCAGTGAACAAAACAGAAATAAATTAAACTCTTCTGGGGAGAAATTCAGTCATGACCCTCACTGGGAATGAGTGATCTGATCTTCCATTGTTACTGGAGAAAAAGCCAGCATAAGAGTAACCTACCATTAAAGATAGGAATTCTTCCAGTGAAGACAGCAGTTCCCTGAAAAGGTGAAACAAAAAATGGATTGCCAACAATTTACTGACTTTGAGGTTCAGATCCCATGGATGTACTGCCTACTTGAAAATGTAAGCAACTTACTATCCTGGCATGGAAGGAGTGTGGAGAAAGAGACAACACTGCAGATCAAAGCTTAGGTTGGAAAAACTCAACAGAGCCAACCTTAATGCAGTTCACAGCCTAAAAAACATCTCAATCTGATGACAACCTTCACCCATGAACACAACTCGTGCTTGAATCTGGAACCCATGCAAGCTTTCCCAGATGTTGAGAAAGTTTAGGAAAGAAAGGTACCTAGCACAAAAACTCAATTTCGCAATAAATATCAGGCTCAGATGAGAGATACCTCCTTCATCTTCCCACTGAGCAGGTATTTCAGAAAGACAACAGCTTTACAACTCCTAGCTAACAGGCTTAACTGACTGAAACAGTAACATACTTCCCCACACAGTCCTGCACAGGGTCACAAGCACTCCTCTTCTCCACTACCTACTTCAACTACATTTAAATCTCAGACACCAAGGAATTTAGAAAAATACAAAAAAGATCGCTAACTAAGGACCTTGAGTAAACTGCATGTTCCACTTGAGCCCTCAACAAAAAAAAAAAACAATCCCAGAGAAACAGATTCTCAAAAGGGGCATGAAGGACAGACTGCAGCTTCTATTTATAGCCTCTAAGCAAATTAAATACCCATTTCTCATCTGCTAGAGTCTGCTCATATACACATGGAATGGAAATCTTAAACGATTATCAAGTTCAACCCCTGTTTGCCATAAACAGGGACATCTTCCATTAGACCAGGCTGCTCAAAGGCCCACCCAACCTGGCCTAGAACTCTTCCAGTGATGTGGCATCCACAGCTTCTCTGAGCAACCTGTTTCAATACCTCATTAGCATCACAGTAAAGAGTTTCTGCATAATATCTTAATTAAATCATTGCCCCTTGTCTTACCATTATATGCCCTTGTTAGAAGTCTCTCTTCATCTCTCTTGTAAGCCCTGTTTAAGCATCAGGAAGGCTGCAGTAAAATCTCCCTGAAGCCTTCTCTTCTCTTGGCTGAACAAACCCAGTCCTGTCAGCCTGCCCTCACAGGAGAGGTGCTCCAGCCCCCCAGCCCCATCTTCATGTCCCTCCTGTGGTCTTGCTCCAACAGGTTGCCATTTTCCTTATGCTGGAGGGCCCAAGTCCTTCAGGAGGGGTCTCATGAGAGGGGGAGAATGGCCTTCCTTGACCTACTCATTGTAATGCAGCCCAGGATATGGTTGCTCTGGTGTGCAAGTGCACTTCGCTGGGCCATATCAAGCTTCTTGTGCAACACCCCCAAATCCTCTTCCTCTTTGAATGGCCAATCACAAAGCCATATGAAAACTGCAACACACCATAACCAGAGCTGACACTTCCTGATACCCCCTTAGTAACCCACTGTACCAATAACTGGCTTCAAATGTTACTTCAAAGAAAGTTAATTTAAAAGTAGCTTTTAAAATAATAACCTTATTTCCAGTCAAGTGAGATTGTTTCATTACATGTTTGCATTGGTGATTTTGGAGATTTTTTTAGTTTGTTATTATTACTTTCATAAGGATATGTAGTTTAAGGAAATTAGGATAAAAGAAATTAAAACAAAGAAAAAAATCAGACCACAATCCTGCAACTGATTTTTCACTGTTGTGTATAACAAGTAGTTTAGTAAATTTAATGTAAGCACATCAATATTTTCATGAAAGAATATTTTGCTGAAATACTCCAGCTAGAAAAAATACTTAATGATTCTAATATAGCTGAGATTATTTGAAAAGTATAGTTTTTATTTTAAGTTATGCAGTTAGAAATATTTGCATATTTTTAATTTGAAATCCATTAAGAAAAAAAATCCAAATAAACAATTATCCCAAAATCCTGCTAGAACAGATATTGCTTTGATGCTCATGAAAATTTAAGTACAGAAAAATGTAATGTTTACTCATGATAAAAGACTATGATAGCCTTACTTTCATTCAATAAGCAATGATACTGACTTTGAAGAAGGATTTAAAATAGAATTTTGAGAAAAAAAAAATTTCATTCTTGATAAACGGTAATAGTGAGGCTATGGAAACTGAACTGAATGGGCCTACAAAGACAAAAAAAAAGACTGAAAGCTTGCATCAGATACTCAGTTGCTGTTTCCTCTGCTAATAATATCTACCCCATATTCCACAATGAGTCACTGAAATGCATCTTCAATACTTGTTTTTCATGACAATTCAATTTTTTCCTTAATCTGAAAGCAAAGCCATAAACCACTGTTTGAAATACTTACGATAAGGATTGTGATAAGGATTATGATAAGGATTACTATTGAAGATCAAAAGGAGATTTAGAAAAAGCAGTATTATTTAAACAATGAAGATGGGACGGGACTTAAAAAGTGAATTATTTCAAATTTCCATTCTAAAGAAAGTCAAGTCCAACTAGGTGAACAACAGTAAAGAAATCACTGGCCAATAAATGTCTAGAACAAGTAACGGTGCCTCGCTAAACAGATATGTCCCCTTTTTTATCCAGTTGTATCTTATTTTGGACAGATATGTAGCTTTTTTTAGTTACTTTTTGACCGTAAAGAGTTCTGAAGAGCCCCTTCCTCTCAAAAGAGCAAATTTTCTTCACCTGTAAATAATGTGCCACCAATGCAGCCAACCAAGACGAACCACTTGATGAGAAGAGATCCAATAATGCCACATTTTTTAAAAACAAGCAACCTCTTCACATTCTTGAAAGCAAATCCAAATCTTTTTTAAGTATGTGAACAAAAAATCAAAAGAAAACCCCTGTAATTGGAAGGTATTAAATTAGATCATCTGTTCCATCATGCCCTCCCCCCGAGCCTACAGCTTACTCAGTTTTGACCACCAATAAGAGGCCTTCAATTTTAATTTGTTCTGTGAGTCATGATTTTGCATTCTGTAATTGAGCCAAGGCTATTTTTTAAAATAATTTTAACCAATGTTCAGAGTTTATCTCTTAAGGCTTCAGAATCCTGTGATTCAAAACTGGGTAATAACAACTACATTAATACTTTATTCATACCACAGAAGTGCCTCCAAATACTTATATTTATATTTATAATTTACTGATGCTCACTAGGCATTCTATTTCCTTTCGGTTTTGACATGAATTTTTAAAACAGAAAACACGATCCAACAAAACAGTGTGTGTGCAGTTCAGTGGTACTTTGCAATTAAATGTGCCAGACATCTGTTAAAGTCTTAACCGGTCCTGTACAAGGAAAAAGGAATGTCTCTGCACAAAAAGCACACAAAATTAAACAATGTTAATCTCACCTAAACAAAGAAAATCTTATGTAAGCATTCATGGTATAACTACTAAATATAAAGACAATCAAATGTTTCTGGGTACAACACACACATATACTAGACTCTGGCAGACAACCAAAACAGAAAATACTATTTGATAGTGTTAAGAAGGAAGATATTCAAACATGACCCTGATCTTTTCTTCCCAGAAAAAAGCAAAACCTTCCAGCCCTCCTCTTTAAAACAGAAATCTCCCAGTAACTGCGCCATGGCATTGTAATGCTTAACATTAAATTAGTTGGATACATTTTGAATATATTCAGAACTGACAAACTTACAGAATCCCCATCCATTTGTTTGTTAAATTTAAATTGTAACTTACAAGTCCACCACCATAACAAATAAATGACAGTTTTCTGCTATACAAGACAGTTTTAAATAGCAGTAGCTGTCTGATAAGGCTTGAAAATGAAAACATTTAATTTCCTCTTTAACACACTTAATTGCAATATTACAAGTCAGGGTAAAACATGTCACCCACTATGAACTTATCACAATGAGAAGAGATAGTCTTCTTTCTGTTCAGCTAGGGCCTTTAAGAGCTCAGTGTAGCTATAGGATACAAATCCTACAAGATGCAAGTTCTGAGTCTTCTGTGTGAAAGCTGGGCTTGAGTTTCCAATGGATGTGTCATACAAGTGCTGCTAGTTAGTAGGAAATAATCCCAAAATGTGTAAATAAAACCTATAGAGCATCAAATGTAAGCACCTGCATCCATATCACATGGACTGGAATGTGGAATTAGTGTCAAAAAAGAAAAAATAATACAAACTGTTTACTGTTTATCACTGTCCTCCAAGTAGTCTTTTAACAGCTTCACATGTACGAAAAGAGACATTCAGCAATCTGAATAAGAGAACAGGCTGACTCATTTCCGTCAAACAAGACCTTCCAGAGTAGCAGTGGATTTACTAAAGAGCCACATACCACTGCCAGTTCTCGTAACTAGTCAGATTCTATTTGGGTATCACAAATGGCAATGCACCTAGGACAGCCACTACGTATAGCTAAGCCTTATTCATCACTCAAAAGTATCAATCATCATTTTTAATTGTACCTCACCACTGCAAATGTCAATGCAATTAGGCAAGTCCACATTTCAAAAGCTGAAAAGCAGCTTTTTGTTGAATACAGACAAATTAATAGTAGTGTATAACAATCAATCCTGGCATAGAACCCTAATTTTGCTTGCAACAACAAATGAAAGTACTTAAGCTACAGGTTTACTGTATCTCCTTACAACTGGTGGCTACCAAGCCACTCTATCACTGCCTCCTTGGCGGGATAGGGGGAGAAAAACACAACAAAAGCCCCATGGGTCGAGATAAGAGCAAGAAGAGAAATCACTCAGCAATTACTATCATGAGGAAAACGGGCATGACTTGAGGAAACAAATTTATTAATTTGTTAATTAAATCAAGAGTAAGACAATTGTCAATAAAATCAATCCTTAAAACACTGTTCTTCCATCCCCCCCGCCCCTTTTTTTCAAGCTCAAATTCACTATCAAATTCTCCCCATCCTTGCCTCAAAGAATGAAGAGGGTCAAGAAACAGGGCCTGTCATTTGTCCATTTTACGTTGTCTCCATCACTTCTTTCTCCTTGTTCTCCTCGCATGCTCTAGTGCCCCTCCCATGGGACATATTCCCCCGTGATCTTCTCTATCACGAGTCCCTTTCACAAGCTACAGTCCTTACACAAAGTGCTCCAGCATGGTTCTCTTCCATAGGGTGCAGTCCTTCAGGAATAGACTGCTCCAGCATGGGTCCTCCTTGAGGTCATAATTTCTGCCAGAAAACCTGCTCCAGCACAGGTTCTCCATGGGGCCACTCACTCCTTTGGGCATCCATCTGATTTCCGGATCTCCACAGGCTGCAGCTGGATCTCTGCTCCCTCACGGACCTCCCGCAGGCCGCAGAGGAACAGCTGCCACACTATGGCACCACAGGCTGCAGGGGAGTCTCTGCTCCAGCAACTGGTACACCTCCTCCCTCTGTTCACTCACTGACAGCTGTGTACTGACTGGGCTGCTCCCCTCACGTATTCTCACTCCTCTCTCCAGCTGCAATTGCTCCTCTGCAGTAGTTTCTTTTTAAATCTGTAGCCACTGCCCCCATTGCCATTGGGTGTGTCTTGGAGCTGGCTGGCACTGGCTCTATCAGACATAGAAACCATCAGAAACCACCCCTGTGACCCCCCACTACCAAAGCCTGGACACATAAACCCACTACATCCTCTGAGACCAGGATTAACCACTCCAATCCCCAAACCCCACACCTTCAAAAACTGAGCATTATCCCAGACATTATCCCCATGAAGCTTCACAATACAATTTTTTATATGACATTCTATTCCCTCAAAGACCAGGTTTTTTACTCAACGTATTTTTCTTCTACAGCTTATTTTGATGTTTATACAAAAAAAAAAGACTTTGGACACGTCTTTGTTTTCAGTCACGGTACAAACCTATTGACCTTGAATGGTAATTCTTAACTTTAAAATATACAAGAAGAAAAATACCATTGAAAAATAATGAAAAATATTACAAGGGAAACAGAACACAAACTATTAAGCTGGAAGCCACTTACCATATAGCAGTAGCAAAATGTATTAACAATTACTGCTAAATGCCACTTTTCCCAATAACTCTCTTGGCTGTATTAATTTTTAATAATGCTCAAGTAGCCTTTCATTATAGTGTTTTAAAGATCATTTTGCTACATTAAGTATAAACTATTTAGTTGGATTTCCATTTTCTAAATAAATAGAAACACCAATGAGGGTTTTTTTTTTAAGCTAGGATTGCTTTTAGACCACAAATCTCCCTATCTCCCAGGCAATCTTCAGGATTTCTTAAAGGAATTTTAGACCAAAATTCATGTATGAGGTCTACTCAACCATTCATGCTCTACAGAATGCATACATAAGAGAACTTTTAAACCTGTGATTTTTCAAAAATGAATGCAACGAACATACATGGCCCTTTCAGATATAGCGCTTAAGCAAAAACAACCCAATGCTCATCCTCAAGAATGTTCAGGTTGCTTCATCAGCTTCTTACTAAGGAAGGCCTAAAATCCGCAAGAAGCATATGAGAGATGAATTTTGAATAATTTAAACAAGGTATTACCAACATTTCCCTGACCTCCAGAAAGGATTTAGATTGTAATGAGACTTAAAGGCTTTTACTGTTTCTTCTGCACTTCTGGATATCAGATTTTTGGTACAAGATGCTTTTAGGATTGATCTTGGCCAGAATAGAACACAATATATGTGCTGCTTTCTTTTCAGACTGAAGTAGCTTCTGGCTAAAACAGAGCTCTGCTGACTTAAGTCAAAAAGACAGTTACGTCCTAAATCCTGAATGAGGAAAACTCCATTACACATACTCACAGCCATTCTAACTTCAGAGGACAGGCAAGGACCACAAACCAAAGCTGTGACAAATTATCCAAGAGCCTAAATATGGACTATAGGGTATTCTCTATTTACACTCTGAAACCTCTTAACTGCATTTAGTTTTAAGATAAGGATTTCTTACTTTAAAAATTTCAACACAAAGCACTTTGAAACCCACATGCCAGCTTAGACTCTGGTATTAACAGATGGTGATAACTCCCTCAGACACCTCAAAAATTAATAAAACATCACGTAACAAGTCATTTCAAGGTCTCTGTAAATCCAGGCGGACACCGCATCACTGAAATACGATAACCTGTTGTACTCAGGATTTTCCCATCATGCTGTTAGGTTTTTATTTTTTAATGTAAGGCTTCTTTTTAATGGTACTATTTCTTAATATCTAAACTTTATCTAAACAACTAACAATTTGGTTAATTTTTATACATTTTTAGTATTTTTTTCTTTTTTAAAGACTCAATTGGAAAAATCTCAGCTTCAACAGCCTAAAAGTTATCAGCCTCGCTCAGCTGAAACTTCTGCTTTCCCCCTTTCCCATCCTTCCTGATTGTGCTTAGGTACACTAAAGGTTTTTAATACATTATATATGTATTTGCAATAGTTTGAGCAGTTTTGTTTCTGAAAACAGGAAAGTTTAAACTGCAACTTCAAGTAATAGAAGATTGGATTACAGACTTGAAAACTTCCTTTTTAACTGAGACAGGACATATAACTAACTGAGTAGATCCAAATTTGTTCTTAAACAGAATTTAATCACATTTTATTCAGGAAAAATGTGAAAAAACACAAGCTATTTTACTATCATTAATTTTCCCTTCTTATAGAATCATCGCAGAACCACAGAACAGTTTGGGTTTGAAGAGCCCTTGAAGACCATATAAGTCCAATCCCCCTACCATGGGCAAAGACATCTTCCAGTAGACCAGGTATCTCAAAGCTCCATCCAACCTAGCCTTGAAAGTATAAAAAATTCCTTGTGCTGATAATAAGGGAAATTATCAAAACTATGAGCATTGGGAATAACCTGCTTCTGGGTTTTAGAAAATACCTGCAATTATCAACTTCACTGATGCATTCTGAAGACTGCATCAGCTCCTATTGAGTGAGAACTGTTTAAAATGTCAAATACTGTACTGTATCAACTATAAAAGATTGACTACCTCTCAGTGACTAAGCCTACACATTGTTCTAGTTATAATGTGTTTATTGCTGTACATTATAAGTTACTTTGAATAGATGCTTTTCTGTCATGAAACATGAACTATAAAAAATTTGTTACACAATCATCTTTGTTTCCTATATTAAAGTTTCTAAGTTGCATACAGTTATATGCATGTGAAGTGCTATTGAATATTTAATATCTAAATCTTAGACTACATGTGAAGTCATTAATCTATTATTTTTAAAAACCCCAATGCAGAATTTCAACAGCCCCGGCTCTATACTGAATTTCCTATTTTTATTTTTCCTTCTAACATCAAGCATCCATAACTTTGAAAACTATGCTAACAGCCCTTCTAGTGTAATTTCATTTCATGCTAATTTGTTGAATAAGGTAGTATTTATAGTATACATAAAGAACCACAAAGTTTCATTAACTCAGTATTATGCCATTAACTTTATACTTTCTCAGCAAAATATTAAATGTAGCTACATTTTATATATCTGAAATCCAAGAAATAAGCTTACATACAACCATAACTGTGATTTACAGAACCAACAGACAGACTTTGGGTTTGTGTTTCATCCAAGACTATCTATTAACAAGCAGGCGCAATGGATGAAAAACAAATGCTCACTGCTGTGGCTCACCAAGGTCTGTTTTCTTGGTTGCACATGGTGCAGATTGTCATTTTATGAGCTAGGCATTGCTACATTGGATTATTTGTGGTAGATATTGCAGCTCATACTGTGAGATGAGGAAGACAACTGCTAAAATTAAAAGACTTCCCAGATTCCATCTCCCACTTTTTCTTATTTGCACCAGGAGAATAAAGATCTAAATGTGTGAATGATTAAAAGATTGGAACATCCAACGTACAAAGAAAGGCTGAAAAGAGCTGGGATTATTTAGCCTTAAGAGGAGGTTTGAAGACATCTTATGAATGTGGATTTGTATGGGGGGTAGGGTGAGTAAGGAGTAGACACAAGGGAGCCAGACCCTTCTCAGTGGCGTGTATGAGCCCAGCAGAGCATGATAGAGCTTCCTTTCAGATGGACTCCATTCACTTCGCCCTTGGATAGTAGGCTCAACAAGGTCTTCTTGTAAGTCTATTGCTGCATTCACAGAGTGCTCTCTACAGCATCAAAAGATACAACGGAGACTGTTTCTGTGAGAAACAGAGTGGATAAGGAAGTCTTTCAAATCACTTAATAAGCTATGTAAAACAAAACAAACTTCTGCAGGTTCTTTCAAGGTAGGTATGCCATAGCTGAAGATACAAAAGGTGCAGAAAAGATTTTCAGAACCCCAGAGACTAAAATATGGGGCAGGTGCTCCACAAGTCTCTTGAGGGGAAACATAAGAAGGAAATAGCTCCCATCTCCTGAGAATATTGCTTGGAACACCTTACTCAATCCACGGCAGTCTTACACCAACATTCACATAAGTTTCAGTTTTTCAGTAGACAGCCAAGAAGCCATCAGTCACAGATATGACTCATAAATACTGCACACACCTTGCCATTTATGAAAACAGGTAATTTATTTCACTGGAACAACAGAAGGAAAAGAGGGTATGCTAAGCTTTTACTGGAGCTCTCAAACTCACAAGAAAATGGCAAAAGCCACCAGCCTTGAAAGCGTAACACAGCACTTGGCAAGGTTCTTTACCTTCTTCCTTATTCTGTAACTTAACATAGCCAAAAACTGAGCTTTCAGAGGCCCCCCCCCATTAAGTTTCATTATTGACATAAAAATTATTATTTGAAGGGGGATGAAGCTGATTTTTTTTTTTCCCCATAAAATAAGCTTTCTTCACTTTTCAGGCAAAAACTCTTAAATTATTCTCTCAACATTCCAATTCTCGCAATTAATCAGATGCAGTCAATGTTCTTTTGCAAAGATGCTGAAGCCCCAAGTCCATTCTCCAGACTCCCAGGAAGCTGATTCTCCCTGCATTTTCACTAGTTGATGTCTGCTCCCATTATAAAGATGCTATGCAACTTGAGCTGACACAGCTCTGTAGCTCCATTCTGATGTGCGTGTCCTATTGGAAGGGGCAGACAGCTTTCCTCTTCTTCCAGCTATAAAAAGCATACATTTGACTTTAAGCAGGAAT
>VWZN01019095.1:74620-86381 GCA_013396955.1 Regulus satrapa
GACAGACCTCCTTTTGTTTTTAAACTCTTTTTTTTTTTTTTTCCTAATTGTGTTCTCTTTATTTTTATAAGCTGGATCATTGTTAACAAGTAGCTGTCTTCTCTAATCAACAATGTTTGTTTTTGATAGGCAAACTTTCATTGAGGTGAGCCATTCATCAACTCATGTGAAAATTATTGTAGCACTGGCATTCAGAAAGAAAAACAAATTTGAAACATTAATCTCAGCCCTTTAGTAATTGCAGCTCTGATGTTCATTTGCTTCCATTCTAGCACCTCATCAGACTGAAAAGTAGAGTACATACACAAGAAATGCTATCGAACATGATTCATATCTTTCCTTTAAAAATATTGTTTGTCTCATCTTCTTGATACTGACATTTTCATTCCAAAGACTGTGAATTTCTCAGTGACAATTTCATTCCTGAGATGTTTAGTTGTATCTCAGTCCACAAGCTATTCTGCATTAGTAAATCATAGAACTTGCATTATTGTAGCCATTTTTAGGTCAGCGATCAAGATCAGTCATTGACACAGGCCCAGACTAGGTGTGGCAGGAGTAAAAGGATGCTATGCATTCCTTCATACCTCACAAAAACAGGATGATGACAGGATATGATCCTTTCTCTTTCTGTGCCTTTTACAACACTTGCTCCCCACTGAAATGAGAGAAAGTAATCCCTTTGCTTCCAAAGCACACTTTTCCTTCTGCTGTAATAGTTGACAGGAAGAATTTTTTCTGTGATATTCTTCAAGTTTTCTCAGTTTCCATTCTCCATAAATGCCAGAAGGTGGTCTCAAATATAATATCAAAAAACAAAGAAAACTACCTTTATCCATGTTCCAATGTTTGCCACAAGCAGATGGGGAAGAAAATAGACTGGAAAATAAAGTTTTAGCTCAATTTTTATTTCAGTTCTGAAATAAATTCTAGCAATACTACTTCCTTTTTGGGGTAAAAAAGATTATGTAATCATGCAACTGTGAAAGCTAGAAGCAACATGCTTTAGAAGAAAGACTTCTGGCTACAAAACATGGAACTATTTCAGTAAATTTGGGCTCTGTACAGGCATATATTTACATGGATTCTTAGAAAAAAATGTGGATTTTAAATAATGAAATTATACAGATCAGAACTGAACCATGTTTCAAAGAAAAAGAGAATTTTCATTTGTCTGCCACTGTGACATCAAAATAATGCTTGCTTTACCGTGTCCATATGAGGACTCCTGTTGTGTTTAATTAGATTATTCTCATGAGTAAGGATAATGTGATTTGTTCCTGTGCCAGGATCAGGAAGTGCTATTAGCCCCTTTCTCTTGAAAACCAGGATTTCTTATAAGTTCAAAAAAACCCCCTGGCAAATGCAAACAGAAAGGCCATTACAGCATTTTCACTAATTCTTCCCTGCTATGCATGTGGGTTTCATCTAATAAAATAATGGAATTTTTTTAATTGGAAGAGACATTAAAGATCATATGCTTCTGAGCCCCTTTCATGGACAGGGATATCACCCACTACACCAGACTGCCCAGGATCCCACCCAGCCTGGCCTTGAACATTCCCGGGGATGGAGCATCCACAATTTCTCTTGGCAACTCGTTCCAGTCTCTCACCCCCCTCACAGTGGATCTTTTTCCTAACATCTAACCTAAATCAACCCTCTTTCAGGTTAAAACAATTCCCTCTTGTTTTATGATTAAATGCCCTCTTCAATTATCCCTCTCTGGCTTTCAGGTAGGCCCCCTTAAGCTTCTGGAAGGTGCTATAAGGTCTCCCCGGAGCTTCCGTTTCTCCAGGTTGAATGACCCCAATTCTCTCAAGCTGTTGCTGTAGGAGAGGTGCTCCAGTTCATTTGGTCACCATCATGGCCCTCCTCTAGTCTTGCTCCAACAGGTCCATGTCCTTTGTGTGTTCGGGGCACCAAAGGTGGACACAGTACTGGAGATGTAATCCCATCCAAGCAAAGTGGAGGCAGGGAATCCTCTCCCTTGACCTGCTGGCCATGCTGTTTGGACATAGCCCAGGATATGTTTGGGTTTCTGGGCTGTGAGTGCACATTGCTGGCTCATGTGCAGCCTTTCACCCACTGGCACCCCCAAGCTCTTCTTTTTAGGCCTGTCCTCAATCTCTTATCTGCTGAGCATGTATTTTTGCTTGGGATTACCCTGAGTCAGGTGCAGGACCTTGCACTTGGCCTTGTGGAACTTCACATGGGTGGCACAGACCCACCTCTCAAGCCTGTCAAGGTCCTTCGGGATGGCTTCCCATCCCTCCAGCATCTCAATCTCATCATGCAGCTCAGAGGTGTTCCATTCACTCTTTTTAATTTCCACATGACAGGGAATATTAAAGCAGAGGTAAAAAAAAAGAAAAAAAAAAAAATTGGTAAGAATTTTTTGCTTCTCTTACAGTAAATAATTTCTACATGCTTTTTATACAATTTCTTGCTTTAGTTTTGAAAGAGAGTAATATTAAAAAAAAGACCGTGTGTGCATTTCTTGAGGCAAGTTTTGTTATATGCTGTGCAATTTCAGAAACACCGTAACAGACCTTAAGTGAGGTTCCCTAGGTTTCAATCACAGTGAAGCAAATGAAGATGGTACGATTTCATGGAGTTATTTTGGTTTTATTGCAATAGGTTATCCAAATAATTTGGTAGAAATTTTGAAAAATATTGTTATTATCTATAAGAAATTTTTATTAGTCTACATTCATCTCTCTGATTTTTACACACAGTGTACTAAAAATAGAATAGACATTATGTTTGCTCTGATGGTTATAAATTCAACTGAGAAGAATTCATTAAACATAAGCTTTTAGAGTAAAAAGAGGTAAAAGTCTGAGTAGTTGAACAATAACCATATATATATAAAACAGAACTTTTACTTTTAAATGAAGGTATGTATTCAACTTTTCTCCTTTTTAAAAAAATGCTTTTAATAGGTTATAATCATAGTAAGAGTTACATAGATGTAAATAGCAGGATTTGTATGTTTTATCACAGTACAATTTGTTGCAGTAATGCATGGTTTAGGTACTTGGCTCTGAAAGAGCTTATTCTGTGATTGTTTCACAAATCGTGCTTTAAAACCCTTAGTTTGAGCTGCTTATTGCACTTGGACACTTTCTTTTCATCTTTCTTACACTTTTTGAGCATAACCATGACAGCCTTTTTACTAGTGAAATTAATACAATATTTTTAGTATTGATGTTATTATTAGAATAATTATTATGAAGGTCAATTATTATTATTGACCTATTTCTTGGTTCTCCATAACTTATTTTTCACTGATATTGATATGTCTATTCCTTTATCTGTAGATGCTTCAATCTATGTTGTTGGCTCTTGCATAATGGGAATGGGGTAACATGAGGGCCCATAAAGATATTTTCTCAAGACAACAGGACCTTAAGAAAAGCCCTGCTGGTCTTCTCTTTTTTCCTTATGTTCTCTATTCTTTGTCAAGCACTCTTTTATTTATGCAGCACATCATGCTGCCAACTAACTTTAAGAATTGTCCTTAAATGATCATCACTGTGACCAAATCCCAGAGAAGTCAGTCCATTCTGCCATTGTTAGTCCAAGACAATTTATACAACTAGATTTCTATGAGCTTTTTTTAGCATAAAATAGGGTTTAAAAAAAACCAAAATCAGAACTCTAATTAGGGTTGAAAACTTGTAAATTATTGTCTCTTCTGACATGTTTCTTTTAGTGTGTTTCTAGACAATAATGGATCTGAAAATTAACTTTTGGTGGAAACACTGCCATAATGCAATGATCTAATTGTTGCTATGAAGTGTATATTTGTTGAAGAAAAGACTTAATTAATCAACAAATTATGTTTATTTAATGTGCTCTGCATGTTTTTACTTTAGCTACTTGAAACCAGATAAGTGCTTAGACAGAAAGGATCTTGTTCACACACTTTGTCTATATGCTACAGTATGAACGATAGGAGAAAAAAAGAATCTCAAGCTCTTGTATCTTATTAGAAACAGATTTCCAACCACACACCATTAAGGTCTTAAGGACTTTAAGGATTTAACATTTATAATGCATCAAGGAGGAGAGATGAATAGAAGGGTTAAAATTGATAGGCTAGTTTTTATCTCAACAAAGTATATGTGATTGATGGCCATATTTCATTGTCAGGGAGAACTGAAAAATTTATTGATACATTGATATTATCAGCAGGAACCTACAGTTGTTATGAGTATTATTTGACATTATTTCACATGCAGTGTTTGTCAGGATGCAGCCAGAGTCCCACTCTAGGCACCACAATTCAAGAAAGATGTGAACAGACTGAAGAGGGTCCAAACTAGGGCTGCAATGGTGGTCACAGGCTGGAGAACACACCCTGCAAGGCCAGGCTAAAGGAGTTACCTATTTTCTCTGTGGAGAAGAGAATGCTCAGGGGAGATGTCATCACAGTATTTGAGTACTTAAAGAGCATCTACTAAGAAGACAGAGACTCCTTCACAAGGAGTCATGTGGAGAAGACAAGTGGCAGTCGGTACAAGTTGTGCTGGGAAAACTGACATAAGAAATATTTTCTTTTTCTATTGAGAACACTCATTAGTTAGAGCAACACCCCCAGGGGTGTGTAGAATCCCCATCACTAGAGGTTTTCAAGATGCAATTGGACAGGGTGCTAGATAATCTCATCAAGGCTCTCTTTCCCACAAAAAGCAGGATCTGATAATCTGTGGATGTCCCATCCAACCTGGTCTATTCTATAATTTAATGATTCTATTATTATCTTCCTGTTTTATTTATTTAGCTATTACATCTGTAACTCTTGAAATAGTTTACTTTAAAAAAAAACCAACAAAACACCTAGTAAGCATGGTTTTTTTATATTCCTGCAAAGCAACTGATTTCTGACAAGTTTTCTGAGTTAAAATGCATGCAAAGGAATAATTTAGGTTTTGTTTGCTTTCACTGAAATAAAAAGGTGTTATTCAGGATAGTTCTTTTGTTTTCTGACATTACTACCAAAAGAACCCTAAAAATCACCACCACCAAAAAAGCCATCTATCACCTAGAAAGGAAAGAGCTGTGAAACACATATTCCTCAATTTCCAAGCATTATTTACTTTTCCTTGCTTTAGGATTACTTTCATGGATACATGAAATGGCTTAATGGATACATACATGGATAATGGCTTAATGATTTCCATCTATGACTGTCAAAGAGGGGATGTGATACCTGGGAAAAGGATGCATTTCTGGGTGTTTACAGTTTCACCAAGAAAGTAAGTCAAAATTATTACCCTGTCATCAGAATCCCAGTCGGGCTTGAAGTCATGATCTTGCATTAATTGTTCAGTATCTTTACTGAGATAGTGCTTAAAGCTGGACTGGCTACTACAGCTGAGAGTCTGCATTACTGTGAAGAGAGGAAAAATTATTTCTCATGTCTTGCAGATTACAACCTTTAAAGAAAAAAAAATGCCAGTATTGTTTGCTTTTATTGTTGCAGCATGACATTGTTGACTCTTACTCAGCTTGTGATCCTCTGTTGCCCCTGAATCATGTTCAGCAAAAGTACAAACAAGCTGGATGAGGCACATCCTGTGTTTGTGCAATTTAGTATGACTACTAAAAGTAATGCCCCAAACTTGTGTCTGTTCAATAGCATCCTGTTTTTCCCAGACCATTCTTACAATTTGTCAAGATAATTTTGAATTCCAATCTTGCTCTCCAAGGCACACAGTTGCTTCCAGCCTAGTATTGTTTGCAGATTTAATAAGCACACACTGAATTTCATCATCCAGATCATTAATGACATTATTATGAAGTATCAAACCTTGGTCAACCTGCAGGACCCCACATGGCACCATTTTCTATGTAGACAGAGAAACATGAATATCTATTCTTCATTATAGTGTACAGTATTTTCAGGCTTATTTAAACCTTATAATCAAAATTATCCACAGACTATGATTCCAAGTCTTGTTTTCAAAATACATTCTTTGACATTCCTAAAATCTAAACTGACAATGAGGTACATGACATAGATTTAGGCTGCCAGGATCCTTGGAAGTGGACCTGTTCTAAATCTCCCTCCTTTGACCTGTCCAGTCCTCAACACTGTGAGGAATTTATGTTGATGAAGAACTTTTATCCAGTCAAGTTTTGTGTGTCTTCAGAGTTGAATTTTCTCTGGAAATCTTCTTCCATGTTAGGCCATACTCACGGTGACTTCTCTCTTTGTACTTATCAGCAATTTGCTCTCTGCAATTTTTGTTCATTGCCTTTTCTATTTTCGGTTTTGTTCATTGCCTCTCCTATTTTAACTGTGTATATCCAAACAGCCTGGCTCCATCTACTCTGTCTTCACCTACTATGTAGTTGAAGATGGCAATTCTCTGTCATTCAGCCTTTTTTATTACAAATTAATAAGCGCAAGCTTATTTGTATGTCAAGCTCTATTTGTATGTCATGTGTTCTTGTTTCTTATCTTGATGGCCTCTGATAGATTCTGCCAGTTTGTCAATACTGGAGACACCCAAACTTGACACAACTCTCCAAATGTCTTGCAAGGGCCAGGGAGAAAAGAATAAGCATTTCAACTAGCCTGCTGGTTATTTTCTTACTAATGCAACCCCATTTGTGTTTAAGCTTTCATTGATGCAGAACTGCACTGCTCATTCACATTCATCATCCTAAACCTAGGTTCCTTTCTACAGATCTGCATTCTAGATAGTCAGCCTGTTCCATTACAATATTATATCCCAGATGCAGGATTTTGCATTTGCCATTGCTGAATTTCATGAGATGCTGCCAGGTTCCTGAGCACATTCTTCCCTTCTAGTAATTTAGTTGGCTGAGCTGATGAATCTAGCTGGCTCAGTCCAAGCTCAGCTCCCTCATGGTAAGGGCTGCTGCAAAGCAAGACAGAAATGAGGGCATGCCCCTCTATTCTCTGGGGAACTGCTTTCTAGCAGAGGGAGTATTGCTGTGCCCTGCCTGTGCTACATTGCTGTTGTGTAGCATCTACATCTGTGCCAGATCGTGTACATTTTTAATCCTGACCTTGTCCCAGAATCTTTGGTTTGACTTTGGGCCTATCTAATATGGCACTGGGCCTGCCTTGTGGGAGTGGACTATTGAGCTACACCTGTTCACTGTGTCCAGACCTGATCCTGATCCAGATTTAATGGAAAAGCCTTCTGGATCATTGTTTGAGGTCTGCCTCTGCCTGCCTTGCTGCCAATTAGTTTTCCCTTGCTGGGCAGCCAGCTTCTGCTGCTTCCTGCTCTACCTGATGGCAAGTTCCTCTGTGTCTTGAGGTCACTCCAAATGGAAGCCCAGCCTCCCACCTTATCAACTGTTCTTCTTGGTGACAGGATTCACAAAACTGAAAGTGAACTTCATCTTGTTATTCTAGCATTTAATAAAGACAGCAGTCGTATCAGTGTGAAGGCCCTGAGAAAATCCTCCCTCCTGGAGGTCTGTGTCACTGGGCTCCCCTTAACTTAGGAATAATGCAGTGGAGGGCTGTTCCTCTCCCTTTGGTGTCCTTGGACAGAGAGGTCCCAGACTGAAACAAGGCCTCAGAAAAGGCTGACTCCCTTCTCTTGATAGCTATTAAGAGCGGCATCTAAACTGTTTGGCTCCCACCTGAGCTATACCTTCCACTGCATTGCAGTCATACCTGTGCCTGATCATGAGCCAAATTTGGACCCTGATCCCTGTACTGTATTCCTGGCTGGATTTATTCCTCTTTAGTACAGACCTGCTTTGTGATCACATCACTGCACAATATCTGAGGGTAGATACCACAGCCAGACCCAACTTGCCTCATTTAGGTGCTGGTGAACTGGGTTCTAACTGTCCAGGCTCCTGCCCTGCTGTCTGTGTCTTAATATTCTGCTCTGGCTCCCCCTTACTTGTGGAAAAATGGACTTTCACTGCTTCCTTACGATCAGCCCAGGTATCCACCCATCCTTCAGGCTTGCCACAACCAGCAGGTAGACTTTGAGGTGCTAACCACAGCCAGCTCTACATGCACTTTTTAGTCCACCCATCATCCAGTACTGCTGTTTCCTCTCTACAAAACTACTATGGAGATTATGTCAAAAATTTTTCTAAAATTAAATTAAACAGCAGTGTTCTCCCCTTACCCACAGAAGGCAATCAGATTAGTCAGACATGTCTTATTTTGAAAAACCACACTGACTGTTCCTAAACATATTGATCTCCTTCATGTGCCAGAAATCATTTCCAGGAGGACTCGTTCTGCAGTTTTCCTGGGGACTGGTGTGAGGCTGACTAGCCTATTGCTCCTACAATCTTCTTTCTCAACCTTCCTGAAGATTATTGTGATATTTGCATTTTTACAGTCATTGGGAATTTTCCCTGATCATCAAGACCAAAGATTGTATAGAACAGCCTTGTAGTGAGAGTAACCAGCTCCCTCAGCAGTACCGAATGCATGTGGATTCCCCACTTGTTTAAATTATCAACAGCTCACTCTTCCTCTAGCATGAGTAGCACTTTACTGCCACAAACTCTGCAACTGGGCTCAGGGTCCTGGGAGGAACCAGGGACTGGGAGCATGCATTGCCAAAAAAGTCCAAGACAAAGAAAGCACTGAGTACTTAAGCATTTTCTATATCCTTTGTCACTTTGGCCTCAAGTTATTCAGCAGTGAGTCCACATATTACTTACTCTTCCTTTTGTTTTACCTTTAAAAGCCCTTGTCACCCTTCAGGTCCTTTGCAAATTTGAATCCAAACTGAGTTTTTTGTTTTATGAGCTTCATCCCTGCAGCAGTGTCTCTGTAATCCTCTGGTATAACTTGTCCTCTAGATACCTTGTCTTCCACCTTCTGTAAACTTGTTATTTTGTATTTGACATCAATCAGGAGTTCTCCTTTAACTCAGTCTGACATTCTACTGTGCCTTCTTAAGTTCTAGAACACCATAATAGAGTCATTCTTGCATTTTAAGGAAGATGTCTTTGAAGATCAGTCAGCTTTCCTGGTCTCTGTTTGTCCTTGAGGGCAGCCTCTGATAAAATCCTGCTGAGCAAATCCCTGAACAGGTCAAAATCTGCTCTGAGATCAAAGGTCTTTGTGTTGATTCTTGCCTTCATTTATTCTCTCAAGATCTTGAATTCCCATCACCACATGATCACTGCAGCCCAAGTTACCATTGATATTTCGTCATGGATCCATTTTGCCTTACTTGTTTGTAGAAAATTTATCCGGTTACCTTTGAAGCTAATTTCATGTATCCCCTGTGTTACAAGGATGTCCTCTTGGATTCCAGAAAACTCCTGGACTTCTTATACACAACCATGCTACCCTTGCAGCAGATCTTGGAGTGACTAAAGCCTGCCCTGCCTCCCTCTCCTCCTCACCCCACTCCCCACCCCTGCCAGAAACCTGGCCCTTGCAATCATGGTGCTTCTTTCTCAAGTCCTGTTCTTGCTGAGGCCATATATAATAGATGTTTATTAAAGCTTCCCTATAATCCTGTTGCATGGCCTGATGTTCTTGTTCACCAGTAGTAAGTGTCCTTCAGTTCCACATGCCCAGAAAATAGAAAGAGCTTTCTTTCTTTTGGAAAGAAAAAAAAAAAAAAAAAAAAAAAAAAAGTCACATGTTTCCAACCACCACACACTCAAATTTGGCTTCTGGATGACCTCTGACAAATCTTCATGAAGAATTTGTAGACTTCTTCCCATTCACTCTTTACAACATTTTGCAGTCTTGGCAGCTTCCCCAGTAGCTCAATGATTTGAGCAGACCACACCTCATATGGCTGAGGACACAATCACTTCCAGTGGAGTCTTGGAGAGAGGCAGCAGGCACTCTCTGCAGCCTGAGACCTGGATGACTAAGACCCTTCCAGGAGCTTCATTTCTGTCGAGACTTCTGCACCAGGAGCAGTCAGTCTGGCTCCTGCTGGGGACCATGTGTTCTGGAATGCCAACATCATCATTGTGCTGATTCTTGCAGGCCTGTGTTGTCTGAGGAAAGAACTGCAAGCTCCTTTGTTTTTTCTCTAAGGTGAACTGCTTCACTGACTGCAGAGTTCCTGTTTCCATGTAATTTGTGGCGTTCCTGGTCAGTGGCACTCCCTAGGAGTTGGTTAAATAAGAAGCTCAGTGCAACCCTCCCACACACACTAGATTACCTGCCTAGCAGACAACTTCTAATTTGTTGTTGTTTTTTGGGGGTTTTTTGTTGTTGTCTGCTGACCCTGATATCTTCAATGTATGAATGATAAGTCTTTCTTTGGAAAATACTCTTACATATAGGTAAAGGGAAAAAACCCTACAACTTTAAGAGGTTTTACATTTGTCCATAGAACAGGACTTTTTTAATAACAAGAAATTCTGAAAATTTCTTCAGCAGAAACATCCCCAACTGAAGTTATTGAATGAGTTTAATTGGTATTATCAATCTGTAGTCAATCTTCCTAAGGCAACAATAAAGAAGACAGTTAGAGAGAGAAAGAGGGTGGGAGGCTGTTAATGAATACTGAGCTTCACTGAAGCTATTTGCAGGCTTTTGCAGGGTAGAGAAATTTGTCTTCACTTTCATATTTGCATATAATTTTTTGTGATAAAATTATGTAATACATTTTTTTCAGAAATCTTTTTATAAATGCACAATTTTTTTTGCATGGGAAAGACCATGAATGACCTTTTTTTACCAAGATACCTGGTGAATCAGGGAAAGTCCCCAGGAAAACCATTCCTTAAAAAATATGCCTCATAAGAGCTGTAAAAGTTATTGTGAGATTTTCTAACATATTATTTGAAAATTAGTAGGTGATCAAGCAATTACATTGCCACAATATATAGGCACAAAGGAGCAGCTATAATTGAATAGGAAAACTTTGGTATTTCTGGGCTCTAAGTTTGTCCATTCTATACCTTTTTTTTATTTTCACTGAGTAAATAGAGGTTACATCTTTAAGAATGCATTATTACAACAAATTTTACAAAGCATTTCATCAACTTCCATTTTTAATGTTTTTTTTTCTTACATTGAAATAACTCGAATGTCTTCCTGTTTATAGCAATATGATATAGTACAGCATCAGACTATTTTCTCTACAGGTGATACAGACCTGGTGAGCAATAACTAAATTACAATGTTTGAACAGTGCTTATGTTATATTTGATCAGAGCTGTCAGTCTCACTGTGCCATGTACACATTGCATCCCAAAGGTTTGCATGTTTAAAAAAAAGGCTCATCAAGACTCACAGCTCTGACTTACTTCCTTGGATAAGCATTGTGCTTTTATTAACCACTGCACAGTTCAATTACTTGCAGTTTCCAACTTCAGGCAGACACATCAATGCTATATTTAATTTCTTTATAGATAGCTGGCAAGATGTTTAGGCTTGATGTAGATGTGAGAGAAGCAGGACTTAACTTTAACTTGTGTTTGGTATAGATAAAGTTTACATAGATAATTCTTTCATGGACTTTTTCTCCACTGTTTAACAGAAAAGCCCAACATATCTTACTAAAGTATCATATTTTCTCTTTTATTTCTTTTTAATCTTTAAATATTCTTCATATTTTCCCTATTCTTGACAGCTTTCTTTGCTGTCAACCCAACACTCTCTGAGAGAGCTGTTATCACAATAAGTGGGCTGGGCTGGCAAACCTGTACCTTTATATTTTATGCATAGACAAGCAAAACTGTAAGATATCTTCCTCATAACTCTTTTCTCCCAAAATGTTGACTTTCCTTATTTTTTTTTTTTTTTTTTTTTTTTTTT
>VWZN01019095.1:98733-136259 GCA_013396955.1 Regulus satrapa
TTTTTTGTAGATTAACAGGTGCAGAGGTATTACCCTCACCCTTTAGATTTTCTTGCATGTAAAACTTGGTATTTGACTTGTTTACTGGCTATCAAGACAATACAGGCAAGTAATTTTCAATTTATACCACATTACCTTCAATTTCTAAACCTCCTAGAAATGTTGATACCATCATCCATTTATATGACTGTTCATTTTCCCAGTGAAATTTTAGAATACTGAAGGTAATAACCCACCTTATTGATCCTTGCAGTTTGCTGTGTACACGATTATTTTTGTTTATATTCCTCATGAATTCTCATGCTTTATGTGTAGAAACAATCTGTGAAATTTCTTCCTAGAGTCAATTCACAGACTCAGAGTCTGAAATTAGAGATTTGACCTGTGTAGAAGAATAGAATAGAATAGAATAGAATAGAATAGAATAGAATAGAATAGAATAGAATAGAATAGAATAGAATAGAATAGAATAGAATAGAATAGAATAGAATAGAATAGAATAGAATAGAATAGAATAGAATAGAATAGAATAGAATAGAATAGAATAGAATAGAATAGAATAGAATAGAATAGAATAGAATAGAATAGAATAGAATAGAATAGAATAGAATAGAATAGAATAGAATAGAATAGAATAGAATAGAATAGAATAGAATAGAATAGAATAGAATAGAATAGAATAGAATAGAATAGAATAGAATAGAATAGAATAGAATAGAATAGAATAGAATAGAATAGAATAGAATAGAATAGAATAGAATAGAATAGAATAGAATAGAATAGAATAGAATAGAATAGAATAGAATAGAATAGAATAGAATAGAATAGAATAGAATAGAATAGAATAGAATAGAATAGAATAGAATAGAATAGAATAGAATAGAATAGAATAGAATAGAATAGAATAGAATAGAATAGAATAGAATAGAATAGAATAGAATAGAATAGAATAGAATAGAATAGAATAGAATAGAATAGAATAGAATAGAATAGAATAGAATAGAATAGAATAGAATAGAATAGACCACTTGGAAGGGACCTGCAAAGGTAATCCAGTCAACTGCCTGACTAGTCCACAAGTTACAGCATGTTTTTAAAGGCATTGTCTGAATGTCTCCTTATCCCTGACAGGCTTAGGGCACCAACAACCTCACTAAGAAGTCTGTTCCACTGTCTGACTACCCTTCAGTAAATTAATGGTTTCTAATTTTAAATCTAACCCTGCCCAAAACAGCCTTGAACCATTCCCATGTGTCCTAGCACTAAACAACAGAAAGAAGAGCTCATAAACTCCCTCTCTGCTTTCCCTCCTCAGGAAGCTGCAGAGACCAACAAGGTTCAGACTCCTTTTTCCTAACTAGACAAGCCCAGAGATTTTTCTGCTCTGCACAAGACATTCCTTCCAGCCCTTTCACCAGCTTTGATGGCCTCTTTGGATGCAGTCAAGGACCTTCACACCTCTTTTAATTTGGGGGGGCCCAGAACTATACTCAGTGCTTAAGGTGAGGCTGCACCACTGCAAAACACCTGATGATTATCACTTATTTTGTCTGGCTGGTGATGCTGTTTTTGAGACACCCCAGCAACCATTATCTCCAAACTTTAAACAACTACCCATTTGCTCTTATAGAGGACAAATATAGAAACAAAAAATGTTAGTTACTAGGAAAAAAAAAGTTAATATCTAATGCCAGAAAAATGTCTGTGGTCTCTCTGTTCTTTATGAACATTGCCAGTGAATTAAGCAATTTATTTTAGATTATTTTAAGTTAAATTATATGTGTAACTTCTCTAGAAATTCCCATATAACTCCTGTACTCTTTGAATAGCTAGTCAGAGCAGTCTAAGCAAAAGAAAATTTGATCTCAGTCATAACTTTCTCTACAAAACAATATGCTGGTGAATACAGCCATTTTACATTCCACCATCTTCTTACCTCTATTTTATAAACAGGTGTATTTAGACAAGCTTCATTATTTCCTAATTATACTTACTTCCTCCATTTCTTTTCCTCATTAAAAACTGAGTAGTCAGCATCTCAGCAATATCATCATCACTAATTTTCTTCCTCTTCATTTTTTAATTAGACTCTTTTGCTCTAGTTGTTCTCTTTTTCCCTGTCTGCATACAAAAGTAATCCCCTTATTTTTACATCCTTTGCCTAATGATATTTTTGTTAATAACTATTTGTTCAGCATTAATGTCATGGTCAGGAATAATAAGGTTTAGTTTTTCTTGATTTTGTGCATGCAGAAATCCAGAGTAAAGTTGCAAGACAAAAGCAGAAGAATTTTTGTTCAGAATTTCAGCAAAGCAAGTCTGTTTTAATCCTGAATACTCTTAGTAGCTTGTCCTTCATGAACGTCTTTGGTTTTTAAGATACATTCAGGAAACAAAGTGAATCTAGAAATGCTGAAGATGAAAGACCCACTATTCAGATGATTCTGACAGTTTACTAAATGTTGTGTCATGGCTATGAGGGAGGCAAAGCCCTTCTATGGTGCTGTTACAGCAACCAGAAAGATCACTGTCAGCAGATTTGCTCTGGCTTGCATACGGCCCCGGTGGCAGGGTGCCCAAAGTACCCTAGGTGTATTTTCCAGATCCAAATGAATTAAGTCTGCTTATGTCTGTCTGAAATGATTTTACATGCACAAATACAAAGAATGTCCCAAAGCTACATTATATATATGCTAGTTCCTGTAGATAAGCAATAAAATTACTGTCATATAATTTTTGGTATAGTACAGTACGCATAGTACTGTAACCTTCAGAAGCCTCAGTCAAGATGGGGAACTCAGAATAGCAGATACTCTTCAAAATACAAATCATCATCCAATTCCTATTTCTTAAAAATCATATGCATTCAGGAGAACACAAGGCCCCAAATATTTCTCACATATGACTTCTACTAAATGTTTTAGATAAAAATATACTCCATGTGTCCCTTGATAATTTTATTCATTTTAATTTGAGCAATCTTTGCAATTTTTGGCAATTTTTCCTGTCCTTCCTCCTGGTTTCCTCTTGCATTTTGTCAAATAGCTTTTCTGCTGATCTCGAGGTTATTTCCTACTCTAGTTCTGTTTCAGTTCACATTTGTACATTTCTTTGTTCTTCTTCGGTGTCTCCTGCTGCTGTCTAGCCATTTCAACAGACTAAGGTGTATGGAAACTGATTAATTCCATTTTCCTACAACTGATGCTTTGCATATCTCTCCGTATCTCTGAAATATTCTCCAAACTTCTCCCTCTGATGACAGCATGCAGTTATGCAGGCCTCCTCCAAACCATTCCTGCTCTTTAAAGTGTTTCTCTGTAGCTCTATGCTGCTCCCTTTAAAGATCCTTTTGTCTGTGCTGGCCATCCCAGCTGATCGGGTATTTACTCCCATTCATTGTCATTACACTGAACCCCCTTAGTAATGTAATGTTCCCTCATTGGTTTGTGCTTACCCCATGTCTCCCAAGTGCCTTCTAAAGAGGAAATGGATATGTGCTTTAAAGGTCATGCAAAGTTCAATTTTGCTATTATCAATAGCAAGCCTGCTTTCCTGTCCAAAATATCCAATGAGCAGTCTTTTTCACTTTTACTCTCATTCTTTTGTACACTGGCTTTTTACTACTTCTCTTTATCACTGTATTCAGGACTGAAGCTAAATGTGTTTCATTTGGGCTCCTCCTTCTGAAGACATATAGCTCTTTTTGTTTTGCTCATACTCATTTCTTGCATCAACAGCTAATCTTAAAAGCCTTCTAGGGAAAAGGAGAAAGACTGCAACAGGCAACAGCATTTTTCAAGCTTAGATTTATTTTCTAATCTTCCAAATCACATGCATTTCACGTCTCTAGCAGCCCTGTTGGAATGTTAGACATTCATCAGAGCTGCTGACATTACTCAATAGTCCTTCCTTTCCTTTAGCGTTCTCTTTTCATCCAGTCATGTGTTTTTTCCTGCTTTCTCTTTCACTGATCTTACAGTGAGCAGCCATGGGGAAGTGACACACAGATGAACAGCAATGATAGAGAAAGGCAGAGAACACGAGTGCCTCCGGTAGCAGGGCTTTGCCTTTCAATCCTACTATATAGGCAAGCCAGCTCTTGAAAACAAATGTGCTACCCAATATCATATACCCATATCTACTCACATGAACCCCCTACAGCAGCTGCAGGTGTCCTATTGCAATTCCTGCCATTCTGCTATTGCTCAAGCCTTCCTGATGAACTGAGGCCTTCCATAAACCAGTCACAGTTTTGCTCTCCTATGCTGCTATCCACTGCAACTAAATCAGCTTCTCTCACCCTTCCTTCCCCAGTTATCCTCTCAGTCTCCTTCATGATCCAGGCTCATCTTTCTATATTTCTCCCCCTTTTTAAAATAAAATTTGAAATTGTGAAGGCCATGGCAGCATTTATTTTTCTGGAATGTGAAGATTTAGTGTGCTTAAATCTCCACTCATAATTTTCCAGGCTAAGAAAGCTGGTAATTAATAATCTTCGTTTTTGAGAAAGTACAGAGAGGAAACTGCTAAACTCAGCAATTCTACACAATCTCTCTCTTTTCTCATATTTTCTTTCCTTCCCCAATGCCATCTATATTTCACCCCACAGGTTCTGGTAATGCCTACTGTGAAAAGACATACTACAAAGACAGTAGTGTCCTCTGCCTCTATTACTTATGGAGGATGAGTCACTGTACAAACATTATAAGATTAGCATCCTGTCCTCTCACAGCCTACACTGTGAAAGTCAATATGGTGGCCATTATCCAGATTGTGTGAATGGTGCCAGGAAAAAACCAATCAGTCTCCTGCCAGAGCTCTGTGTTGCAGCTTTATTACACTGGTCCTTTCTCCTGAAAGTCATAAATATGACACACTGCTTAAATATTTTTTCTAAAGAAAGTTCAAGATGAATAATATGGTGGTGCTGTTCTGCACCTGTGTTCTTAGATTGGGGATTTTTTTATTTACATAAATACAAATAAATAATCATTCATCAGGAAATACTCATTCACAATTCAAATTCAAATGGTCAACTCTGTGAAACCGAGCACTGCATGTTTGTACACACTTTCCTGGTTTTTACTAAAGTGACTCTTCATTGACACTAGTCATGTCAGTAACTTTGAAAAAATGGTCCTTGCCTAAGAATAAGCACCTCTTAGATGTTTGTTGTTTTTTATTTTTTTGGAAGAGTTAAAATCACACTTTACTGTTTATGATAGTAATGTACTTCCTAATAAATTGAGGGTATATTTTGCTGTTAAAATCAGTCTGAACTTCATAAGGTTTTGATTAATGACATACTGGGAAAGCTTTCTCTGCTAAAATTTTATTGAGTAACAATTTTAAAACCTGGACATATAGAGAGAGGAAAGAAGATGATATTTTAAAGAATGAATTTAAGGAATATAATTTTTTATGATCATCCTTTTCTGAACACTTAGTCATTTTTTCACTATTTTTTCTTCATGAGGGCATCAATATTTGATGCTCCCTCTTCTTCAACTATATTCATAAAGGTACACCATTTTATTTCTTTTTAATTTAGAAATTAGAAAAAAAAATCAAAATCCAAGAGGCCTAGATTTTTTCTTCTTCTGTTCTTGAGACTACACTTAGTTTTATACGCATAATTTTTATTGGGTAAGAGTGAAATTATTTGCTAGAGGTAACACCTTTAGAAGCTGAAGTGTGTCAGTAACTTATGGAACTGGATTTTTAAGACTTTGCCCAAACAGATAATTTTCACATCTAGTATTTTATCTCATAGACGTAGCTGTTGATATGTACACAAATAATTTACACTTCCTTTTGATAAGCTCAACACCTTCAGTCATCAAGTAAAGAGAATTTTCCTAGCTCTGAATAATTTGAGTTCTATTTCTTGTTTCTAGGGTAATATTTCTACAGCTTTTTTGGATGTAAATACAAGAATTGTGTGCAATATTCTGCTTTATTAATGTCATATAATGAGGGAAAATGTAATCTCTCAACTCTTCTCAAATGGTTTTCTGCACTTACTTTGATGAGGGATGCTGGAATATTGTGAGCTCTTTATCCACTGTGAGTCTTCCCTTTCTGAACTGTTGCTTTTTGGTATACAGTCCTCATTCAACAGCTTTGTCAAGAATGCTTTTCTTTAGAAGGGTACTCTTTATTAAGTAATATGAGAATTTTATCATATCTTTAATCTTTTATCTTTAAAGAATAGTGCCTTTCCACCACTATTTACCAATCTTAATTGCAACAATTAATTTGAAAATGGTACCTATGATATTATATAATAATTCACATTCATTTCTGAAAGCGCAGAAATGCACCTTACATTTAGTAATGTCTGCACAGGCTGAAGCCAATTCTCAGTTGTGGGACCTCAGTTTGATAGTTTAAGGAGTTAATCAACAACACGTAAGATGTTTTTACGTACTGTGTGCCTGTATTTTCCAACCCTGTGCAGGAACATGCTGCTCTTTTTGTTGCGTCCATTGTATCAGTGAATTAATATGGGTTTAAGATTACACAACCCATTTTTTAAACTCAGGACCATGACTAAAGTAGGCAGTAAGAACTTCTTAAGCTGGCCTTCCTGCCAAAGTTTTTTTGTTTTTTTTTTTTTTTTTGTTTTTTTGTTTTTTGTCTTTTGTTTTTTTTTGTTAAAGAAAATGCCAATTCCTGTAACAAATGAATTATTGATATTTCTTACTTAAATAAACCCCAGAAACCTAACATGTTATGCATATTTAAATTAGTTTCCAGCAAATGTGGTGCCACCACATAAAATACATCCATGGATGGCTAATATCAACCCTTTTAGTTTCAAAGAAGCCCCAGAGAAATCCTTAATGCCTAAAAGGTTCATTCTGTGTTGTGAGACATAGTAACAAATTTGCTTCTGCAAATTGAACTGCCAATGCATTTTCAACCCTGTGAATATAGAAAGGATTTTTATCTTAAGCATAATACCTTTAATGGGTGCTAGAAAATATTTCCCGTCTTCACTAAGCACAGGAATATATATATTTAAAGGGTTAATCAGTAAAAAGGAAGGCTAAATAACAAAATTTTTCATTATTAAAGTATTTCATGTTCCCTATATTATGTTAATTGTTTCCTAGCAACAAAGATAAAGAAAAAGATAAAGGTATTTGAAAAGGGATAGAATGCTGTCATCTGTAATTAGCAACTATTCAGTTTCTTAGAAAATTGAGACTATGAATTCCTACTTCAACTGTCTACACTTAATTACTAAGTATTAAGCACAATTTAGAGTTGTCTTGTATTATATTTTCATCTTACATACAATATATTCAATTTATCTGGGATGTTAAACTGCAACAGATTGCCTCAATAAGTAGTATGGAAATAGCCTCTCTTCCTAAAATGATAATAATTTTTTTGGTAGAAGTTATTTTTAGATATTATATGCATATAAAAATTATAGTACCATAAGGTATTATATCAATTTTAAAGTTTTTTAACTGATTTAGAATGTTTTAAATGTAACATGTATATGAATACTTGTGAGTTTTCTTTCATTTGAAGGCAAACTAGGGGCTTGCAAGAAACAGAATCTCATGATGGGGTTTTATATATATGACCTTGGTTAAGGTAGGCTTTATTGAGAGTAGAAATTCTGCTCTGTTTTCTCTGACAGAATTGTGCTAATATTAACATCTTACATTTCATAGCATCATAATATGTAAATCTGAGAAAGATTTCCAGAAATGAAACAAGGGTACAAGGATAATTCTGCTTCTGGAGTTTAGAAAGTACTGTCCTTTCCTCTCACTGACTAAAGGTCTTGTAGGCTATGGTCTCATTCCCTGAACACAGTTTACTATAAAAATGCATCTAGATTTTCATAAATTTTGCCTGTGTGTCATAGTAAACCAAGCACATTAATTTCTTCATACTTCAAATGCACCCTATTACGTCCTGGTATTTAAACAGGCTCCTAGTCCTAATGTCACAGATCATTAAATTATCCTTATCATTAACACACTAGTGTCTATATTGTGCACATCTGATATAGTGGCCACACTAATGAAAATTCTCAAAATTTAAGTCAATATGTATTGTCCTTTACTCCCTTGAATATGCTTCTTATTTATTTCTTCTGCTACTGTTTACAAAGATATTGTGGCATGTTTGTTTATATTACCAATATATCTGTAAGGACAGGGTAGAAACTTGTTATTTGGAAGTCCCAGAAATTCTCAACATTGGCACTATAACAAAGACTAGTCAGTTTGAAAATACATTTTTTGTTCATGATGAAATAGAGGATCAGGGAGATGATACAGGCACACTAACATATGACTGATGAGGATAACTGAAACAGCAAAAAGCATTGTCAGCCAATGCTTTGCTTTCATGCTTTGTCTAGACTCAAAGTCCCATGCAGTAGGCTCAAACAGACTAATACTGACTGTATCTGAATGATAAAACCCCATGACATTATAATTACATTTTTGTGATATCCATGAGAGGCATTTGCCAATGATGTGCCATATAAGGAAAGCTTGGAATCAGGCTTTTTTTAGCCAACTGTTTCATATCTGGCTATGTGACTGTGTAGAGAATGGCAGACTGTATTACCATGCTAAACCTTGTGTAAATACATTTTAACACATCAAGTTTTTAGAGAAATGTGAGACTGAAGGGAAAGTAATTAGTGGAAGAGTTCCATTCAGCTGATGAAACCAAATGGCTTTTGCTCTGTGCTTATTTGGGATCTTGTTATTTGGAAAAGTAAAATTTTAACATAAAATACTTTGATTACTCTAATGCAGAGGTTTTGTGTAGGTCTTTTTTCTGAATAAATACAGTTATTTTGTTTATATATGCAGCATAGTCATATTCACATAGACTGAGTTTTCTACCTCAAAAATTCTCTATTCATTTTTCAGTGCTATACCAAAACACTATCCTACTGTGTTGGACTGTTTGACATGGTAGGATGTATTTCATGTTCTTGTTTACACACCATTTTAATTCTAAGATTGCAGAAAAAAGGATGATTTCCTTTTGTCCTCCATCTTGCTTTGAATCTCCAAATCAGTACATATACAACAGTAGGCCAAGAATGGTCTCAAGCACCAGATGTGTCAAAAGATCATGGTGGTTCTAGGGATTTTAGAAAAGTGAATAAACAGTACCAGTTTGTGCACACCGGTACATTTCTATGAGATTGTTATATGACAATTTAGAATGTGTAGGACAAGACTAGACTGGAACACTTGACAAGGCACCTATGCCTTTGAATAGCACAGGGAAGAGAACAGCATGGTCCTTACAGAGAAGGCAACAAAATAAACACAAAAAGGTGGACATTAATTTCACTCAATTTAGCCCCTCTAAAGCCCCTCTTTATTGAAGATAATAAAACACAGCACAAACACTTAAGGGAAACAGATATGAAAAAAAGAAACAATTTAGCTCATCTTAAGAAAAATGTCAATGCAGGTAGGAGTTAAATGCCTTTTTCCAGTAACATCAAGGGAGCTAAGGTGACTAGTTTAACTGGCCAAATAAAGGAAAGAATTATCAGTTTATGGTTATTTGCATAACAGTTTTAACCTCCAGCGAAGAAAGATTTATAGGTGTGAAGCTTTTATATCCTTCCTGAAGAATCAGAGAAAATAATTTGTTGTTTGGAAGCACTGAAATTCATGGTGCAACTTAACAAGGGTTTATTTTCATACTGAAACAAAAAAGTTTGTGAGTTGACAGAGAATGCGGGCTAATAGACAGACTTCTTACCAGTGTATGAAGTTTAATGAAGAAATACCCAAAGAATTTCTTTTTCTTTTTTTTTTTTTTTTTTTTTTAAGGAGATTGGGAAGGGGGCTCGTGATTTCATTGGGTAGAAATTACTTCATTTAATGATTAAAGTAATTTGTTGCTCAAAGTACTGCAGCATGGTACAGAAAAAGCCCAACATATATTTTAAATTCTAAAAGAATTTTGCTTTTATTGTTTCATGCATTTCTCTTTGCTTTTAAGAAAGTTATTCATGCAAAAATAAATGGCTTAGCATAAATATCAGAGGACGAAGGATGACAATTGAATTAAAACCAGTGCAGCTCAAGGGAGACAGTGAGATCTAGCTGAGAAGTGGAAACAAATCAGAAGTCATCTACAGAGTTAGGAAAGATATTAATTTTATTTGAAGTATGTAATAATTCTGGAGGAAATCTTCAAGACACTGAACAGTCTATTTATGAGAATAGTATTGAAAAAATAATGATACAGAAAACAGGCATTCTGCGGTATTTAAAAAATTGATATTTTCTAGTATGTTTTCTACAGTCCAAGAATGAGGATTAGAACTTAATCAAGTTGTAATATATAGCAAATGAATTCATATTACAACTGGTAATCTGCACAGGGCTTTGAAAACTGAAGTACCGTAAATTACAATCTATGGATATTGGTTTTTATTCAAAAATTCTTAGTTAAGGTTAATAGATGTTTGTTTCCCTGCCATTCCACCTCCATTTTTTTAAAGGAAAATCATAGTTACAAGGCCAGAGAGCTTTTACCAGTAATAAATGAGAAGACACTTGTTGTGATTTGGTCTGGAATAGAATTGATTTTCTTCACAGTTAATAGTACGGGACTGTGTTTTGCCAAACAGTGCTGATAATATATTTTTGTTAATATTGAGCTGGGCTTGCACAGAGACAAGGCCTCTTTTGCTTTTTGTACTGCTACACAGGTGAGGATGCTGGGGGTGCTTGGGAGGTTCGGAGGAGACAAAGCCAGGATAGGTGACCTAAACTGATCAAAGGGATATTCCAGATCTTGAGGGGAAAAGGAGGAAGTGAGGGATGTTTGGAGCAATGGCTTTCGTGTTCCCATGTCACTGTTATGCATGATGGAGCCCCCGTCTCCTGGAGATGGTTGAATGCCTGCCTGCCCACAGGGAGCAGTGAATTGATTCCTTGTTTTACTTTGCTTGCATTCAGAGCTTTTGCTTTCCCAGTTAAAATGTTTGTATCTCAGCCTGTTAGTTCTCCAGCTTTTACCCTCCTGATTGCCTCCCCCATACCACTGGAGGGGTACTGAGCGAGCAGCTGTGTGGGGCTTAGCTGCTGGCTGGGGTTAAACCAAGACAACAGTGAAAGGCTTCAATAGCCTGCCCATATATTGCTTCCATTTTTCAGAATGCTCTGATAACAAAAATTTTCTTCTTCTTTAAGACACCTCTTATGTGAAACTGGATATAGTGCATATCTCCTGAGTGTGTTAGTCCTCTAAAGCACTGAACAGCATGCATTAATTAAATGGTTTTGATTGACTATGAATCATCATCTCCTAAGGGTAAGCTTGATATACTTGGGATTAAACTTTTCCTAGTGATCATCCAAAGTAAAATAAGGGATCACTTGAAAAGATTCAGTCTTTATGTACTTTGTGTACAAAATCTTGGAGCAACCAATTTGAAAAACCACACTCAAAAGTCTGTTTCAAGTTTTGCGGGCAATCTAATGCATTAGAGTACTTGGAAAGAACTTTATAGTAGTATGGATTTTCACACCACTCACAGTCCAACTTAGAGTTGAGTCATTAAATGGGGGGAAAAACATTCTAACAGAGGGTAGTACAAAAAGTTTTTAATCATCTGAAATGCTGGAAAATATGTTCTTTTTGTCATTCAGTAGCTTATCCTGTTTTAAAAACATCTCAGGTAAGGCAGATGAGCCTTGAAAGATTTCAAATGATTTTGTTTCAAGAAAAAAAATAGAGTGGAGTGGAAGTTTCACTTTCACATGCACAGTATTTATTTTTCAGTAATCAAATTTATGAACCTTTTTGCATAAGAGATAACAATGAGGGCTATGTGTACAAATATCCATTGGAATGTCCAAAAGGGTTTTGAAAAAGATAGGTGTTACAGGAGCACATATCACAGTTTTCTTCTGAAGAATATTAAAATATTCTTCAGATATTAAAATCTTGTTGAGTATAAAGTGGAGAAGGTCTGGCAAAGCAATCCTGTGGGTATTCTCACCTGGGAAAATCCATTTTAAGCATTTTCAAATCTGAACCCAGGTAATTCCTTTCTCAAGTCAAACAGGGCTCCTAATTCCCACCTTGTTCCAGGAAGGGAAAGCAAAATGTCACACTCCTTTTGGTAGGAGTCAGTTTCTGATTTTTTTTTTTTCCTTTCCACTCTGCTTTCATAATTACTCCTTAAACCAGCTAGGTTTCACAGCTCTGGTGCCTCTTCTCAGTGGGTGGCCCTTTTATTCCTTTTGAGTCCTGGTGGGAAGCCTATACAATCACAGCAGGCACTACATACAAGCCTATTTCTAAAGTGGTAGCAATATGGTAAAACTGTATATTAACTTTCACACAACCTTTTAAATTTGTGAATTAAAATTATTTTAATTCTTTATTAAAAATTCTAAAACTTTATGTGACATTAACATTTCTCCTTTCTTTATGCCTGTTAAAGAGAGCACAGATTGTAAAATCATGAAAACAAGGTCTGAATTAGATTTTAGGAGTCTCTTTCCGACATGTTCCAGCTATTCCAAATCATAAGTTATAACTATTTCTCAGATTTACCAGTTACAAAGTAACACTTCTTAACATTTGTTATTTAAATTTTTTTCTCTAAGAGTTTATGTCCAGATTTGTAATCAAATAAAAATATATGAAATTAAACTTACCTACAGTAAAATTTATCTACATACTCTATTACTATCATAAGTGTACTCATCATAATGGATTAACAGAAAAAGCCTGTCTTCTTACTATGTATTATTGACTGTACTGTTTCTTGGCAAAATGTACCTCTACACAAGGAGAATTGAAATAAAACTAGTCTGTGGATCTTATATGCTTCCTTTAGTGAACTTGTTATCACTGAAATGACTAAAACAGTATGAATTGGTGGAACTGCTTCAAAACAGCTTGAGATGATGTGGAAATAGGAAACGTGAAATAATTGATTATGAAATTGACTGTGCATTGCATGTCCACTCACAAAAAAAGTATCACCAACATCCCTGTATGTAGGTATTTGCACACACCTTGTGTGTGTTTGTATAAAACTTGTTCCTCCACTCAGAGTTGTTTTGACTACAGAAGGGAGAATTGCTAATGTCAACAACTTTCTTGGCCCTGATATCTCTTTGAACTAGTAGAATGTCAATGAACCTTCTATACATAGTCACCTCTGTCAGCCAATTGGAAACCTGGTCTATAAAAGACCCATAAATTTTTTCTTGGGAAATATGTATAGTGCTTTCCAAGATTTAAAAAATACTAACCATAAATAGCATCCGCTGCAGTATGTGAGGAGTTATGAATCCATAAAATTTTAGGAGCAAATTGTATTTGTAAGTGAATATGATTTTTCAAACTGATAGCTTATGTATTTTAATGGATTAATCTACCATATAGAATGTCTTAATCTCCAATAAATAGTCATATCAAAATTGTATTCTTTCCCATGTAAGAATATAAGGTAAAATACTGGTTTCAGCACAATAAAAACCAGTGACTAAAGTAGAATCTGAGCTGGATATCGCTTTATTACTAATACCTTTAAGCCATCTTCAAAACGAGCAGCTGTAAAATGAGTATGCCTTCATTACTGATGCAGTCTAAATAGGTAATCTGTGCTTTTCCTAAGATTAATTATTTCCCTTGTTTGACTTGATGGTCCCATGGTTTTCCTTCCTGTTTCAAGAGGGTCTCTGAGATGTGGAAGAATATGCATGTGGCATGAAGTATAACAAAAATGCATCTTGTGTTTTGCCCTGAAGGTGGCCAGCTCTTCCTTGCATGGTCATCACAGTTGTAGGATCTTGTAATTGGCAAGGCACAAGCAGGAGATGTGTTCATACAAAATGTAGCTCTTTTCTCTTTTATGAGGATAATATTAGGGAAAAAAAATTCTCTGAGTTGGGATAACATCAAGACTATCTGTCTGACCTTGTATGTGTGTCCACTGGCGCGGATACGCAGGGTTGCTCTTGTCAGCCTGTTTCTTAGGAGACAGTTTTCTGTACTGCACACCAGCAGCCACCTCTATCTGAACCCTTATGGCTGCATTCCGCAGTATACCATGCTACGGTTGTAACAGCTGAACCCAGAGCATGCAAAGCTATGGACCTCATACTGCTCACATACTTTTCACATCAGTTTCTATGCTCTGCACAAATACTTTAAATATTTGCAACTCTGTATGACAGCATTCCCCTATTGCTTTGGCATTCCACAATCTCCTAAATACAAATTTTCTTTACTTTTCTTTTTTTTTGTTTGTTTGGTTGGTTTTTGGTTTTTGTTTTTTTTTTTTTTCCTGTATGCTTGTTTGCAGCTCCTATCCCTCAAATACTGATAGAAAAATGAATTGTAGGGAAAGGAGAAAATTTTTCAAAAATGGTGAATATCAAATCTTAAATAAATTACATCATGTTATGTCCGAGGCTAAATTTTTGACTTGGGCTTTACCTAACATGAGTTCAAGGCAGCTCTTCAGCCAACATGTGAACTTACATTTCCCTATTCTTAACATATGAAAGACATCAGTAATATTAGTTTGGCCTAGCACCAGCTCAGTGCTATATTTAAAATAACCTAGCTCATTCAATATTTAAAACAGGAATCTTTTATTTTGTTGGTCTCCCTTTGCTGTGAGGTAAGAGGTGAACTTTTTCTGTTTTTATTAATCCTATTTATACATAAGGTTTTTCTCGCCTGAGAAAAGGACTTTCAGTTAAGCTATGAAAAACTCAGAGTACGCAGATATTTGCAATATAAGAAAATAGCATCTAAAAAACCCCATAATTTTTGTCTTTAAAATGTACAAGATTTTTTACAAAACTGTTCATTGGTTCTATTGGTTCCCCTTTAATTTTCCTCAATTTATATATACTTCCTTAATTCAGACCACTGAAGAAGTATTCTTGCAGTGGAGAGTTGAAAGTTTGGTGAATTTTGTGCATCTATTGACAGTATTCTTAATTATACATTGTGTCTTTGGGCAATAACAAAGATTCATATATATTATTCACCTATATTTGCAGTTTGCATTTATATGAGTGATTAACTGCTTTAAAACAGCTATTTCCTGGGCACATACTTCCAACATTAATCCAAATTTATGCCTTGTAGACAATGACAATTTTTCTAGGTGCCCTGTGGGCATCTCATAGCATTGTCAGGGATGAGATCAGATTCTTATGAATTCCTTTATGTACTAAATCCTCTAAGTCCTCTAGGACCTTCTAAAGGGTTTAGAAAGCTTACTGAGCATGAATTCCTCTTTAACAACAGAGACCACTGATTTCTTACAGATTCATTATTTCTGATGTTAGTTAGTATGGATTCTTCAGTGTAATATCTAAACCAGCTTTTTCTGGCTATAAAGTAAGTGTATCACAACCTGCTAAAAACAACTGCAGCACCAGGGAACATGAATTACTCTGCTATGCCCTGACGCAGTGAAAGGTAATGAAGGGTAAGATATCTCACAAGTGCAACATGAGACACTGGCTGAATAGTCTCCTTGGAAAATGAAATGGCAAGACTCACAGGACTGCTCTGTGCTCTCAGTCTGGGGTAAGCAACATCTGCCTAGTTTTTTGATGGAGGACACCACTTACATGAAATTCTGGCAGATCTGGCATTGATTATGCACCAGAATCATTGGCCCAATATTTGAATGAAAACTTAGAGGGCGTTATATACACTGACGGTCCACATTGTTGCAGATGAGCTGGGGAACACTTCAAGGTGATTCAGTCTTTTGTGTGGAGGGAGCTTCCTAATTCCTGGCTTCAAGGTTTCATGGAATGTGGCTGTTATGGAAAATGCTGAGCTACCTTACCAGCTCCGGTGCCACTGACAGACTGTCACTCCTAGAAAGCACACAGAAGAAAGCACTGTGTACCTGAAGGGTGGTCTTGAGTGACTGGTTTAGTTCAGGCACACATGTGTTGGAGGCACACTGTAGGCAGCAGGCAACATGATAAGATAATCCCTGCATGGGTACTGGCCTGGAACAGCACTGTCTGCCTTGAAACACCCCTGACTTCAACCCTCAGGTGGCAGGACAGGCACACCTGCTGCCTCTCTGCATTATTCCCATGCCATCCTTACCAGCTCCATGGGCACCTGCTGATGGGACAGATGTGCCTAAGACAGCCTGTGGACCAGGTATTAAAATCCAATGTTGATTAGCTATTTGTGTAATTCTCACTTTAGAATTTGAAAAACTACTATAAGTCTTCATTTTTTATGTGATTCTTGATCTCAATTATTCTTAATTTTCAATACAAGTAATTAATTTTGTTTACAGAGGAAACAGATGATAAAATTATATTTACCCAGATATGTTTTATTTGGAGACAAAAGGCCACTCAGGTTATAATATGGTTCCAGTTTATTTTCTTTTAAATCAGGTGTCCAATTGCTTTTTCTGTGTCTACTGTTGGTAGCAATAACATTCCTAAGGCAACCACTTATTGGGAGTGGCAGTAAACAATAATTAATTGAACAAACCACAGTTCTATTGGTGACTAGCATGACAAACCTGTCAGAAAAAAGCATGAATTTAGAAATACAATTTTGTGCTTTTCAAATACCTCATCTGAACAACTTTGTTTTAGAGGAACCGAGCCATGATGAAAGCAAAAATGGGGTATCAAATCAGATTATTTTTATTAACTTAATTAAAAAGACGAGCTAATCTAGAATTAAATATATACATAATTGACTAGAGCTATTATTACTGTCAAAGATTAATAATGGAATAATGCAAGGATTAAATCAAGGTAATATTTGAAATTGAATCAATAAATCAATAGCATCAAATTATCAAGTACCAAATTATAACAACTAGTTAAATTTAATCATGGAGTCAGCAGCAGAAAGAAATGTTTGGCTTTTTTTCTTTACTTCTGCCTTCGTAGCTGAAGGATAAGTTGTTTCCTTTCTCTTGAGTCTTAACTACTGCTCCATCTTTAAAATGAGCACTGATAAAATTTTATGATGGAAAATTAACCAAGACAGGCTGTGAACTAGGTTTTACCAGTTTTACAGAAGTATAGAGGCTAAAGTGATTCTTTTATCACTCACCACTACTAGTTAGAACTCATAGCTGCCAAACAAGCCATTTTATTTCTTCTGCTCAATTTCCTCCGTACATAAAAATAGAAAATTTAAGAAACTTAAAATTCATTGGATGCTTTGGAATACTGCTGCTTGCTTTCTTTGAGAAGACAGCCAGGAATGACAGATTTCACAACTTGAGCTCTTTTAGTGTTGTATAAATATTCTTTTCTGTCCATACATTTGCACTGGCATGCAAAAGCCCTGACCACATACAAAGAGACCAAAATATCACCTCTCCCAGAATAATGCAGGCGACTACATGATTTTCCTTATCTCTATGTGAATAACTATTAAAAATATGATTATTTATTACAACCAATCTTTCATGCATTGATGAACTAAATATTGCAAACTACTGTGTCTTTCAGCCCTCCTTCCTTTGGATAACTTGTCACTATAAGAAAAGATTACCTCTCTACTATGTGGTCTTAACTGTTCTATAAACATGTTCCACATTATTGAGGTATTTTCTATGTGACTTTGGGATTAAGTAGAATGTTTATTGACTTTAGATACGGTCTGGTCCAAGCCCCAAAGGGAACAATCTTTATGGTAATTTAAGTTCCACTCAAGACTCACCAGTAACCTACAAAATCCATTATCAGAACATTGTGACAACAGGTATGGGAACTATAATAGTAAAACTAGAACCAATCTTCAACCTGCTCCATGAACCATGGTTCTATTCTCATAGGAATTAATGGTAATTATCCACATCTAGTTAAACATGATTCTTGGTTACTTTCTTGCATCAGGCAATAATATCATTGAAGTTTTTATGTGGCTTCATTCAAGGCAAAAATGTATGGATTGCTCCAATCACATTTAATCTAACCATATGCAGCTGTGTCTGTATCTCTGTATAGTGGTCTATTTTCTGTAGAGCAAACCTATCCCTGCTGTGCTCAAATATGGACTTCTTTGACCAACATGGCAATAAAACTCTGTCATTGTGCCAGTCCTAAGGTGAGATATGCAATAGAGCTTTAAAAGTTTTTTGACCAATGCAAAAAGCAAAAGCATATTGACAGTGGTTTTATCCAACCATTATAAGTACACGTACATTTCCTTAAAACAATGCTTGCTTATTTCAAATACAATGCCTGCTTATAAACCTTAAAATACAATGCACAGAGCTCCATTATTAAGCTTAGAATTTCTTGGTGTCTTATGAGATATACTTTTTGCAGTCTCAAGGATTAATATAGCCATGCTTTAATACACAGACCATTCTTCTATTTGTCCTTGCTTTCTACATCTCATATAACTTTTCAGCCGACAACTCTTATGACTACAGCTTTGCTCTAATTGTAGTTCCACTGTTTCTGAGGCCTGCTTTTCCTAGCTTTCCCCAAACCCTCTACTTTCAAGGATTCCCACAAAATACATAGCAGAGCTTTCCATTATAAGAACGTGCAACAGCACATATGAAAGGCCTACAAGTAAAACATAAGAGTGCAGTGATAAAACTTTGTAACAGCACTCAGATTTCCTGTTTGCTGCTCCCAGTTCAGGCCTTCAGGGCTTAATGCCTACATAAACTCTGTAAACAGGAAAGAGCCATTAATTTGAATGAATTCAGGCATGAACTTAGGGGGTAGAATTGCATCTACACAGGGTGCCCATTCTTTTCTTGTTGTCTCTGAATCTCCATGATGCACACAGAATAAGATCAGGCTCCTACAATGCCCATCTCTACCAGCTAAACTCTGCGCAGTGCTCAGTCTGTAGCGGTGTGAGGCAGGGCATGCAGCTGGGGATGCTCGGGGGGCTGTTGTGCAGTTTCTCCATTTCTGTTTCCGGAAGCGCATGTCCTCTCTCGCCTGTGTGCCCTGGGCATGGCCCACTGCCCAAGACCGTTTAATTTCATGGGCTAGGATATGAATTGCCAACTGCCACGCTTGGCACATGGAAACAGCAATTTCCAGCTTACTGCAAAAGAACTCAAACAGTATGTGGTTGCTTTCAGTGATAATGTAGAAAGCTTGGGTTATAATGTAGCTGACTTTCTCTGCATACTGTGCAAATACAGAAGGAGATTTTCAAACCTTTAATACTGACTGCTACAGAAAAAGAATTCTAGATTTGCCCTTTGGAACAAGGGGAAAATTATGAAAAAAAGAGTACCATAAAAACATGTATTTCCATTCTCATAGAAAATCATTCTCCTCATCCCAGAATTAGCAACCCCATTTTTCCAGGAATTCTTATTGGAACTTCTTCTGAGGGCTGCAAACAATTTTGATTTATTGTGTTAGGTCACAATTGTCTGTGGTTTCCCTTGGAGTAGTCACCTCTCTACTTGTGCTGTGAGTGATTTTGGATAGGCCTTGGAAACCACCATGGAACTAAAGTAACAGCTCAACCCAAGAACATAGCCCCTTATACTTATGTCCAGACACACAGGTCGCCAAATGCTAATACCAAGCCACCTTAAAAAAAAAAAAAAAAGAAAATGATGATTTTTTTTTTTCCCCCATCACATTATTTATTGGAAGTAGCAATTAGACAAGAAAAATTAAATGTGTGATAATTTTCAAACCAGTTACATAAGTCTGAAATTACCAAACTGCACTACTGTCTGGAGTTGCTATTTTTTAATAGAGTACATTCAATTTTATTGAAATACGTTTTTCTGAGAAGTTACTTCATCAACTTCAAAATTTCTGTGGTTTACTCATTGAAAATAGTTGAAAATAAATACTCCTAGGTTGAATTCTTGCACTAAGCTGAGTTACTCTAATGAGATTTCAAGCATATTTCACAAAACAGAAAGCATAACTAAATAAACATCCTATATAAGATTCATTATATGGTTGCATCTTAACTGCAGTGTGTATCCTTCTGCCTTAGTGACACAGAACAAGACAACTTTTGAAGGGCACAGCTGCTTCTTCTTTTCCAATTCAATGGATTTCCTTCCCAGACTTCCAATATTTAATTTCTTTTTTTTTCTAAATGGATGAAGCTGTGGAGTGTTTTATCTCTTTACCTCAACATGCTGTACTGACTTTTTATGCTGTCATTCTGAACACTAAATGGAATGCACAGCATTTGCAAAATTTCTAATGGTGACTTTCTTTTAATGGGGAGTTGACATATGTTTATTCTATTTTATTGGTGCTTAGAGAATACAGTCTGTTTGACTAAAAGTTCAAAAGCAAGCCACAAAACAACCTATCATTCTGAAAAATCAAGGGAAAAACCCCTGAATACTCAATTTTGAATTTGGGTAGGCATTGTGGAATTTCTGCTTTTCCCCTTTATGTCAACAAAGCTTTAATGATTTATTTCCACTTAGTGTGTAAAGGTTCACTTCTGACTTGAATTTCTCTTTGATGGTCAGTTTTATTATCCTATGTGTGTTTATTTTGTATTGCTTTTGTTTTTATAAAGTACTTCTAATGAGGACATACTTTATAAAAAAACCACTTATAATGCCTACAATTACTTCAATCAGTGCTCAAAGAACTTGTTTTAAAACAAAATAAACTTAAAATGAAATGGAAAAACTAAATTCAAATTTCTAAATCATGACACAGGAAAGTGCATTCCAGATGAAATAGAAAGACTCTCAAGTGTAAAGGAGTACTGTAAATGTCTTTAATCACTAGAAGCCTCAGTGAGGAAGTTGTTTGTGATTTTGTTTAAATACATATCCTATTTCTCACTGGCCTGGGGTTCTGCTTTGCACATGTGGGAACGCAGACTGGGAAAATCCTCCTGCTGTTATATGTCAGTATGTTAAGTATAAAAATGCTTTGGGTCCTTTTGAAAAAAAAAACCCAAAACCACGGCCTTTCCTATGAGTGCTTTGATGTTCCAAGCCACAAGGACAGGGAGATTTGAAGGCAATCAGGACCCAGACTGAATTTAAGCTATTTACAAGAACAGTTTGGACACTTGATCATGGGTTTTGAAGAAAATAGAGGAGAAAAAAAATGTGGCCATTGCTGAAGCAGAATTCCATCCCCATCATACTGCAGAACAGTGCAGTCAGACTTTCACAGAAGCAGTAGTAATTTTATAGATGGGCATGTATCTATACATCCAACTGAGAATCCCTTTGTGGCATTTTAAGGATTTGCTTATATATATATATATATATATATCCATCTATGTATATATTTGTCTTTTTCCAAAGGTTTATCCCACAGACTCACACTGCAGTTCACAAGTGAACTAAAGCAATAACTTCAAAATAGCAAAAGTTATGTGGTTTTGACAGAAAACAATTTAAAAGAAACACGAACACAAAGAGCCGTGACACAGCTCAAAAATCCCTGCCATTTAATATCAGTACTGGATTGTGTAATAGAACCCAAATCCTCTGTAAGACTCTAAGATAATTCCAGCAAAGTTCTCAAAACTGTTTACTAAAGCAAAGCACCCTTCTACCCCTAACAGACTGAGATTGTTAATCAAATGCTGATACCCTACAAAATATTTTCTTGCTTCATATTCTCACACTAAAGTATCTGATTCAGTTGTAAATTATTTAAATGACTAAAAATTAACAAAATTAGAAAAAAAAACCTATTAAAATACTGAAAATCTAACCCTGTGTTTTCAGGCAGCAGATCCTGCTAGAAAAATCACATTACCAAAAAGTAGCAATTTCAGTTAAGTATCTTGGCACATCTCTCCTCCCTCATCTACAACGTAATGAAGTTGTTTACTGTGAAGAGGAAGAGAAAAACATTGTATCTAGGTAGATAAGTATATCCAAGTGTGGGAAGTCCAACAACTAGCTTTCTTCATCAAATCTTCCTATGAATTCCAGTGACACTGTAAAAGAAGACAGTTATTAAAACAAAACAAGAAGCAAAACAAAAAATGTCTGTAACATGCAAGCACTGGGTACCTCAAAGAGCCATATGCCTGCAAGTTTTTTGGGGATTAAAAAAAAAAAAAAACCCACAAAAAAAAACAACCAAAGATATTTTTACTGGATGATTTTCACCATATCTGCTGCATGTTTTATTATCAGCAGTGCAGATGAGGAATTCCTATTTCTCTGATAAAAGGAGCAACACTAAATGATTTTGTTACAGATTTTCAGGGTTGCGTTGCTAAATCAATTGTGAGAAGTCAACCCTGACAGAAGCATGCTCAGCCTCATAATGGAGCTAAAGGGCTTGGTTTACGTGAAGGCAAAAGTTCTATTGGCTGATGCTCAAAATGCCAACATTTTTATGCTGAATCTGAAGCAGTTTGGATGCACTTTTTTGTTGTTGTTTGTTTCTTGTCTGGATCACTATCAGTAGGAATGATATTTCTTGGAAATGGTTCTCATAGACATGGATCTGATTGCAAAGCAGGACTCTTTCCCTGCAAAACTTGCACAAGGATTACCTTGTACAAGACTGCAGAAGTGGGGCTGTTATCCTTTAGAGGTGTTAATCACTCATGCTTTGGGAAGAACATGAGGGGCACTAGTTGTCACTTGATCCTAAGGCACATATTAAATTAATTAAAGTATTTGGATAGCTTTTTTTTTTGCACAAATGAACAGTTTTAATTTCAATTTCTGGTAGAGTTTCTGCCTGTAAGGATCTAAGTAACTAAATGGTCTGCAGTTCAATGGAAAAGAGGTTGTATCTACACCTCACATCCAATGTTCAAGAGCTAATGTATCCATGAAAAGCTCTGATCAGGGCAAATAAATTAAAAATAATAAAAACAAACAAACAAACAAACAAAACAAAAAAACCCCAAAACCCCTCAACAAACATACAAACAAACCCCACTTCCAAACATACCAACCGAAGAAACAAAAGAAGAAAACTGTTCCCCAAATATTCCCAGAACTTTTCTTGTGATTCAGGATACAAACAGCCATGGGATGGTCAGTCTGTCATGGGTCTTAATAAAATGTTGTGCATTCCTCCCCTTATATGGAAGTTCTCGTAACTAAGTTAGAGAGTGCATTTTAAAAATGTGTGTTTTCACAATAAATAAAGGGAATGAATCATCCTTATCTTAAGCATCTAAAAGTTAGAAAATCTGCATGATTTGGGCTCCTTTTATTATTAGTGGAGAGTTAAAAAAAAAAAAAAAAAAAAAAAAAAAAAAAAAAAAAAAAAAAAAAAAAGAAAAAAAAAAGTCCTGTAACTGGAATTCACAAAAGGGCACATTGACCCCTGTTTGATAGTGTCTATTTTTGTCTCTTTACCATAAAGTATCCTACAGGGATTAGTTCAAGTTTGGTAGCTCACTTTCAGGCATCTTGACAATACAGCTCTCCCACAACCTTTGCAGTGTATTATTGGTGGAAGGAAAACAATTTTATGCTTTAATTACACTGCTAGTCATCTCTTGTACATACAGCTAATTTTACTCTTTTTGATGCTTTTCCTTCCTGAATTTTAGTTTTATTTTATTTTAGAGACATTTTAAATTCTGAACACTTTCTTAGCATTTTTAATTACGGCTATTAATAACCTGTGTCATCTTGAAAGTTTGTGCTAGAGAAATTCTTCTAGTCAATTACCAAATCCATCAATGATAGCAATATTTTTAATATTTTACTTGCTATTTTGCATTTCTGTAAGAAACAATAGGCATATATATAGTTCTTAGTCATCTATGCAGCTTTAGAAATAATTCAACATCAATCAGACATGAAAATTGAGTTAAAGTCAGCAATTTTTTTTTTTTTTTGCATAGTCATTAAGTGTTTAATATTCCTTTTTTGTCCCTCAGAGAATAAATTTTAGAAAAATTACTTCCCTTCTAAATGGTCTCACTTCTGCCAAATGCCCCAAGTAAGCCTTTCCTGGGATAGATTTTGCTTGGTTCCATGGAGCTTCTACCTGCTCTGATTTGAGATGGCAACCAGGCTTGTCCAGAGGATTTGGTCTCCTTTCCTGCTTGATAAGGGCCATTTATGATAAATTTCAAAGTATCCCATTTGCATTCAAGGTCTTATGATTGTGTCGAAAAGCTGGGAGTGCTACTCTATTTTAACAAAACATTTAAATTGAAGTATGAGCAATTGTTTCCTTAAATTGCTTTAGGTGCAAAGAAAAACAAGGAATTGAAAATTAATGAGAAAAAAAATAACTTTAGCATTATAGAGTGTTTCACATCTATTAAGATATACATATTTAAATTTCATCATGTAGTTTGCCTAGTTTACAGGTACTGACTGTCCTGCAAAATATTCTTGTTATGTGCATTTTGTAATTCATTTATAGGCATGATTGTGCTTAATATTAATTTTTTTTTCTAAAAACTAGTATTCTGAAACAATGAATAATGAAAAAAATACAGCATCATTTCAACACTTTAAAAAGTAATATAATTTTTATTATTATTATTATCTGTTTTCATTAGCTTTTCTGTGACTGTCGAAGGAAATTGTTCTGTGTTTATCTGAAAGCTCACATAAAAAAAATCTGTTGTCAAGGTAAACTTAATTACAAACCAGAAATGTTTTGGGACTATTCCTTCAGGTGAAAAAGATATATCATCCAATAACCCTAATGAAAAACTACAGAAATATAAACCTACAATATTAAAAGTCAAAATCTGAGAATTATAGTCACAGTCTGCAAATATTCCATGAGAGAAGCTTCTTCCCATAAAAATCAAAATAACTATAAACGATAATCATAATCCCTCTGGTTTATGGAAACTTTAATGAAACCTTTCAACTAATGTAGTGAGCTGGAGCCAGCCACCATTTGAAAGCATGACCTGGAGAAGAGGAAATTGATGCTCAAGAACCACACTTCACACCATCTAGCAAGATAAAAATAGTATTAAAAAAATTATCTCATTAGAAAACCTGTTAGAGGGAGGCCTTCTTCTGAATTAGACATCTCTGCCATGAAGAAAAGCAGAGGGGAAGCTGCTCTTCTTCCCACCTTTTCTTCTAGCCCTGGTTATATGCACTGCCAACACAGAGAGCTCCAAGAAGAGTCTTCTCTCTGTCCTGTGAACCTGGCTGCTAGGCTAGGGACAATAGCATGAGATAGAGCCATTTAGACACAGGGAATTTAGGGTACATCACATCAGAAAGCAATTCAGCAGAGGTTCACAGAGCCCAGGGGTCCCAGATTCACAGATAACTTGTCCTGTTGTGTTGCAATCTAACCAGGCAGGGCTTCTGCATCAGTTTCCATGTATTTGTTCTATGGACAGAACAGACAACTCTTCCCAGGCAATAGACAACAGGGACAGAACAACTACTGCAGACAAAAATGAGAAATAAAATGAATAAGTAAAGGGTTCATGTCAGGGTTTTTTGGGGTTTTTTTGTAGTTTTTGGGGTTTTTTGTTTTTGTTTTTGTTTTTTTCTTTTTGTTTTCCAGGGCACACATGTTAAAAATTCCTCACTAAATATGTTCTTTTTAAAAGGTGTTTTTGTACCAAAATAGAATGCATTATCCAGTGAGTCTCCATGGTAACTTTGTTTCTTATTAAATGGAAGAGAAAAAAGCCTAATTAACTCATATGACCTTGTATTTGTTAAAGTATTCTGCTATACCTTTCATGACTCTGTCTGCTATATATTGAAAGACACTGTTTTTCTTTGGCTGTTTTTCTTTTTAAAGAGTTACAGGTTTTTCCTATTAAATGTGGATCATTGTGAAAACAGCAAATGGTACATCAAGGGATAAAATTATGCTTCTCTGCCTCTTGATGCTTTTCCTAACTTTCAGATGTAGTGCTACTTTACCTTGGTGCTGCAGGAATAGTCATTATGCTCCTCATTCTTTTCATAAAAATCTAAATGATAGGCTTCCAACAGTCATATACAGTGCTAGTCAAGTTCTGTCTTTTAGGCAATTATTTTAACCCCTTATCCAAGAAAATAAACTAAAAAAAATAACTTTATCCAAGCCTTTCAAAAACATTCTAGAGTAAAATTAAGGAAAAGGAAAGATTTAAAAAATAGACTAGACTAGACTAGACTAGACTAGTCTAGAATAGAATAGAATAGAATAAAAATGTTACAAAGGAAAAAGGGAAAGAGAATCTATGGGGCTTGTTAAAATTCACACTTTGGCTCTTTTTTTTTTTTTTTGTCATATTCATAAATTAATGATCACAAGTATCATTCATTATACTTGTGCATAACACAACACTGAGGAATACTATGGAGACAGAATAACAGAACCAATACATTTTTAAAATAACCAAATAATCTTTACAGACCTTCTACTTCTATGAATTTTAGTGTATAAGAAGAAAAAAAATGAGAAGGAACCTTGAGTTTATTTTTTAAAATTTCCACACACAGAGAGCTTATGAGTCTGTGCCCTAGCTATCCTGGTTTAGTTTAAAGGTTTTAAAGAAGGTCTTCAGCAGCAAAGTGGACTTGGTGATATCAAAGATAATTTCCAACTTTATCAATTCTGTGATTCTCTGAAGGCTGCTCTGTGGCCCTTGGGAATGCCTTACCCAGTCTTGATAGGGAAAAAGATTACCAGTAAGGACGTGGGGAAGGAGGAGGAAGGTTTTCAAACTAAGGATACCTGAAAGGAGTTATCCAAACTACAGACATATATAAGAATGCCTCCCCTAACCACAGACATCCAAAGAACTGCTTTGCTATTTGCTGGAGGCCGATTCCTAGGCCAACAATGGACAACAACAGGTAGCAGAATGCTGATTATCCAGGGCACGATGCTAAGCCTCACCTATTGGGATGCAAACCTGGCAGGTAGTTGCAGAAGAGTTCTTGTGGATCACCTGGAATAGGGCCACCATTGTTCCTTGTTCCTCATGGCACCATCTAAGTCACACCTCCTCTGTGTACCTGGGAGATACTATACCAGTGCTGCCATGTAACTCCTGCTTCTCAGGAAGCAGTGTGTCCCTGTTCCTTGCCTTTCTTTGAATAACCTGCTGCAGCTGGTATTTAATCTGTGTATTTTGTCTGGAGGGGCACTGAGGGATTCCTGGTGACTCAAGCAAATAAAGATATTTGAAATGTCACTGCTCTGTGACAGTGCTTGGCCTAATTGAAGTTGGTTCAAGTAAAAGAAGCAGACTTAGGAATAAAATGTTTTCAGCCATTGATTCCAAGTAGTGCACAATGTTCTCAATACAAGTGTAAGCCTCTTCTTATCCTTTACATATGGGTATTTTTCTTAGGTATGCTGGCTCCAGAAGGCAGCTATTCTTCATATAAACCTGGTTTATACTCATTTATTGTGTACTCATTTATGTTTCCAAAAGGTGCAGTGTTTTTAGACAAAGACTCTATGCCTGGCATGTGGCATGACAACAGGAGCACAGTTGTGGTGGAGGCTTTTGGAAGTGCACAAGATAGAAGCTTTTGGAGAGGTACTCACAGAATGATAGGGAGAAAATCATTCTTGCCATTGCTGCATTTTGATAGCCATCATTTATCAGAACCATGCACAAGTTTTGCTTTAGAGATAATGAGTCCCAGGAATCAAACAACATCTGTGCAACCAGGGGACCAGTGTGCTGCAGAGCAGGACTGGTGTGGATGCTGAGGCAGAATGGAAGGCCTCCCCTTATGGAGGAAAGAAAGTGGGATTAAAAGAGTGTGTGAACTAAAGACAAACTAGGGTACGACCTGTGATCTGGAATGACCTTGCCAAAGGTCACCCAAGTCCTGCAGGATGACAGGTATTCCTAAAGACTCCCCCTGTGATATCCAACACAGGTGTTAAGGCGAGAAGACACTATATGAGCCTGAAATTAGTGAGGAAGATCAGGCTTAGCCTTCTTTATTGGCACGTTCCTTGGGAACAATCAAGCAGAAGATTGGAAAGCCCTTTCCCATCAGATTCTATAGTTTGCTGTTTATTGTCCCTGCCGGGGACACAGCTCTTGCCAAACTCAACAAGAATTATAGCCGCTGGCCTTTAGATATGTGTGAACTGTTGTAAGCCATGTGCAAGACAGCAGCAGTAGCTCAGAGATGTGTGTGGAGAATCACTGGCACACTGCTCGAGGTATGTGACATGGTTGCTGGATTTTGTGAGCTGTGATTTACTGCCTCAGTAGTGCAGGGTGCAGAAAAAGGCACTGAGCATCTAGGGTTTGATTTTTAGGGAAGTTCTCCTATTCCTTGCCATGAACCTAGACAGGAAGCCACCCTCCCTAAAAACACATCCTTAGAAAATCCATAACTGCAATGACCACAGAATCTGGTCCCTTGCATCTCCACAAACCTTGCATGAGCTCCAGCTTTCTGACAGCACTGTGGTTTCAGAGTTCCCTCATTCTGAATGCTGTGCATGAGAATATCCAAAATGTCACATCAGTCATTGAAGAAGTGAACATAACATGAGCGTTATGAATCTCTGATTGTCTACAGCTCAGTGCAATTTCTGGAACTAGTAATGTAGCAGAGAAGATGCCTGACAGAGTACAAATGTTCACCAACTGCAGTGGCAAGAACCATCTGAGTTTCAGTGAGCTAAAAAAGGAACTGGAAAGTTATTAAGGAACTGAATTAGCTTCTCACTTATATGTCACCAGTTAAGTTTTGTTTCCAGTAAGTTCCACCAATTTGAGAAATACTGTATAAGAGCATTCACTTCCCCCCAGTGTTGTCTGCAGCTCTTGGAAAATCTGTGCAACTCCTTCGCCCTTCTGCACTAATCCATTCTGTATCCATTTTAAATGGTAAATACAGAATATGACTCAGATCAGGCAAGACTCTATGAAGGGTGATATTACAATAATTGTTCCTGTAATAGATTTTTATACGGTTACAATTATTCAGGGTTGTTTTTGGGGTTTTTGTTTTGTTTTGTTTTGCTTTGTTTTGTTTTTTGTTTTTTTGCTAGTTTTTTTGTTTGTTTTTGTTTTTGTTTTTGTTTTTTTTTTGGTTGGTTGTTTTTTTTACAACAGAAGTGGTATATATATTTTCTGTGCAAAAATTGTAATAATTTCATCAACAGTGAATGAGCTCTTATTTCAGAGAAATATAATGAAAAAATAGGTTGGTAAAGCAATTGTAGTTTGTTGTCCAACAACCTTATCTTAGTAAAACTCAGGTTTTTTCAAATCTTTGTTATCTTCTCCAAGCTATTCCAGATACCTCAAGACTACAAGGGAACTCTTGGGTCACCAGCTTCCACAGGATAATCTCCTATTTCTTATGTATCAATTAACATTTTTATAGAACTGAGAAGCTGAAAAAACCTGTAAGGTGTTCTCTCTTAAGTTTAAAACTTTTTCAGCACTTCCCTGTGCTGTTCGAAAATATTTTAATCTTGAAAATAATCTCATCTGCAGTTAATGCATCCATGGTTCATTCATACCTATGCCAAAGTGTCTCTTTAGCATAAATAGATCTGAATCTCTCTTGTTCTTCTCTGCTTTAGATATTTATAGACAGCAATGACACCCCCACTCAGCTTTCCTCCTGCAATCTTCACATCTTTATCTCAGCTAATAAAATGTGTTTTGCATTCTCTGGAACAGTCTGGTTAATCTCCCCTGAGTTACCTTTAGTTTACCTGAGTTCATAGGTAACCAGAGATGTATGATCTAACTGTAGGACCTCCAGAAAAGTATACTATTAATTTCTCCCTCTCTGTCTTTCTCTCTGTAAGAAGGAAAACACTCTAAATTTAATGTTTCATTTTTCAATCTCCTCATATTTTTGGACATATTTCTTGCATGTCATTCCCTTCCCTGAAGTCCACCTTCACTTTCCAAGCATAAACTCCAAGTTTACAAATTTCAAATTTAAAAATAATTTCTCAGAGCTGTCTCTGCCAACATGGCACTGCATCTTGTACATTAATCTATCATTCACTGATCCAGTCCTCATGGCCACTCAGTTTGCCTGCCTTTTATTCTGATCTTGTTCTATATAAATATTTTCTGAATTAGCACACCACCAAATTTTTATATACTGTGGGTTCTTGCATCATTATTTTTATTTTTTCTTGAAAATTTTCCTCAGAGCTAATAATGTTTTTCAGCCTTAACATTTTGTTTTTATCAATGTTGATCAGAGTCTCTGTTATTTTTTTACAATGGTTGTGATTTTGCCATGCAAACACTCTTACTTATTTAATAAAATAATTGCAGAATAAGTTATCTCTTACAGAGACAGTGTCTGCATTTTACTTGAAAAGTGAAAAATACAATGTACATCTAGTTTACAGCCTAAGTAAGAAGTTATCAAGTACCTGGAGGATTATTCCTTTTATTATGCACTTCTGTTAATAAATCACTCTTTGGTCAGAAAGAATTATATATAAATACATACAGAGGAAAAAAAAAAGTCTCTGAGACCATGTCTCTCCTTAAGCTGAATATTTCAAGAAGCATTATTGAACAAGGCACAGGAAAAAGAGGATTTATGGTGTGTGTAAATGTATTAGAAACTGACGTGAATTCATTTAACCTGAGACCTCTAATGATAATGTAGTTAAAATAATTTCAATTATTATCATTATTATTGGAGACAGTAAAAGACTTTTTTCATTAAAATCTGTGGCTTGCGAAATGAAATAAGTCAGGCATCTTTAAAAAAGCATTAAAATGAATATGTCACCCATTATAAGGAGATACAACATAAGATTATATTTAAAGTTTTTCAGAGTCAAATTCTCATCTATATCACCTTATTATGTGTTCCAGGGATTGGAAGAGTTTGTAGAGCATGCAGTAGTGTATGTTGTAAGCATGTAATGCTTTTGGGTAGGCTTGAAAAGAAAGATGGTGGTACACGCAATTTTCAGGGCAAGCATTGCTGTATTTTTTTTATTTACCTGACTTTACCTTTAGAGCAATCATTTGTTCTGGCTGCTCTTTGAGCTTGTGCTCTCCTATACAATGCAGGTGCCTGAAAGCTGTTTATTTCCTTTGATGGTGAATTTGATGTCTTTTACTGAATCTTTAGTGTGGGTTGCCTGTTCCCTGAGGGACAGGAGGGGATGGGCACCCCCAGGGGCATCTCGAGGGGCAGCAGGGCACTGCCACACCAGTTGACTATCCAGCAAGTGCCAGGCAGCTGTAGCAGGAGGCAGGTCTGGGGTCAAGTCCAGCACTCTGCCCGAGGGTCAGAGCCCAAATTTGGTCCAGCATGTACATGCAAGGTGCAAACATGGCTGTGACTGGGGGGATAGCTCTGGATGTACCTCATGGGCAAGCCTCATCTTAAACCAACTCCTGGACTGGGAGGAGGATTCCTCGCTGGGGTACCTTAGCAGACCAGTTCAGGAGGAGCCTCCACTGAGGCTTTTTTAGCAGAGGTTGTGCCAACAGCTCTCTCCAAGGCTGGACACCTGCACATTATCTAAGTTGGCCCTAAGCCCAAGGAGAAAAATCCCCAGAAGCGGGAAAATGTGCTCAGACACCTGACATTCAGAATCACTGTATATATTGACTATTGTAGGGGAAATATTATTGCTGAACAGAAAAATTGCCCCTAGATGGCAAACAAAACAGTGGTGCAGTTCTTTTAATCACTGAAATTAGTTGTATGTGATTGCTGTCCAGCACTGAGGCTAAGTGGATGAATTGGTTCCTGACCAGATATTTTTCTCTCTGAGAGGAGGTCAAAGTAAAAACAATAGAAATGTTTTCAATTTAGCTACCAGAAAACTTTGATGTTTAATTATTTCTTTTAATTTTTTGAGACCTGTCTTAGATTTGTAATAATGTGAGCACCTTAATGTTAACTTAGGTCTTGTGGTTCCAGGAATTTCTTAAATGTCAGATAACAAAGGTGGGGAAGGCAGACTGATGTGATAAATTGAAGAGAATTACTAAAAGTGCCAAGGTTCACCATGAATAAAACAAACGGGGGGCCAAGATAAAAAGAGAGAAACATTCTTACATTGCCTCAGCTTTCTGCTATGAAATGAAGCTATTTTTTAAATGGTGTTGCATCTAGAAAGGGGTTGGAACTGAAAGCAAGAAGTCCTGGCCTTTTCATATCTGCTCTTTTGAGAGTAAAAGATCTTAGTCTTTACTGTTCAGAGATAAACAGGACAGCAACAAAGGTACCTGGCTCCACTTATTCCTCCTTCTAACAGAAATAAGCTGCAGGATCCTGAATTTTAGGTAAATGCAGGGGTCAAAAGAGGCAGCAACTTTTATGCCTCCTGTCTTGGTATCTTCTTGAATTACTGATAATATTTTACGGGAACTGTATTGAAAGAAATGTAACTCCTTCAAGTCAAAGAACATTTGATGACCCAACTTTCTCTGCTTCACTGCTGCTTAAGTTTAAGCTTAGAATTGTTTAAATTTTTTTTTTTTTTTTTTTTTAAATACTCGTCCTGACTTTACATATTTTCCTTCCCAGGAAGACAGAATTTCTTGCATTTCTTTATTTACACTCTTATCAAAAGTGTAAGTACGAGTTCAAGTATACTTTTTTCACAAATCAAAACTCCCTCCAAAGATTCAGGAGGAAAAATATGGATATCAAACTATTTATATAAAGTTGTATATTGTAATTAGAGTTATATATGTATAATATATAACTAGATATTACATATTAGAATGTAACTAATTAGAATTAGAAAAAAAAGAAAAAAAGCCAGTGTTTTCCCCACTGCTAGACAGCTAAAGAGTACAATATTTTTAAAAGCAATGGAATCTCTCTTCTACAAGCATATAAACAACCAACCCACACTCATAAAAAATTTACAAAAATTTTAATAAAAAGTAAAGGATGATCTTTAAATTAAAGACCCTTTGGATTATTCCTATCATACCAAAATAGTAATTTATTTATATTGATATTCCTATTGATAATTAATTCATTAAATTAAGTGCTACATGGGGTACACTTTCCTATGAGAAATGTATTTTAACCTTGCTATTTTGTTGCTATTATCTTTTGCTTACTTAGCTGCATCTATTTTGAGACTTCAGTAGCTTCTATGAAAAAGTTGCTGTATTTCCCTTGTTGATTGTCTGGAGTGGACTCAACATCTGCAGAGACCATTTCTGCTAATTTTCCTTTTTTCTTCCCTAATTTGGTTGATTTATAGATAGCTGACCTGGGTGATAGTGATTCAAATTCTGAATAGCTATCTAGACATGAGCTAAGAAAATCAAGAATCAGAAATTATGCTGCCAAATGAATGGCTTTGGTGAATTCTATCATATTGGGGTATTAGTATACATCTTGCTTACCATGTGTTTGATAAGATCTTCTTCACCTACATTAATGTTAATATGAAGTACATGCATTAAGAAGAAAATCCTTGTCTTGATCAAGCTTCAATTTGATGTAACTGACAAGTATTTAGGCTTTAAAAATAAAGTTCCCATTTCTGAAGCATTGTTATTATTGTTTGGAAGAAGAAAAAGAACTTATGGTGTTCTATAATTGGACTCTTTTCTAGTATTTATTTCTGTGAGAGACTTTTGTTTTCCTTGACTTCCTGTTCTGTTCTGAAATGTGTATGATAATCTCACTTGGCTCTCCTACTGCTACTGTTTTCAAGTGGCTGCAGTTATAAGTAGCTAACCTGCTGAGACATGGTCTATTCAACACCTGAAGCCATCTTAACGACCAGACATCTCTACAGAATACAAACTATTAGCAGTGAGCAAATGGACCTGGAAAAAAAAAAGGTTCTATTCAAATTTTCAGCAGGTGAGAAAAAGCGATGGGAGATTTGTATGTACAATAAATGTTAATCACTGAAAGAGTGTCCAGACTTTGTGTACACTTGGCAAATTTTGAAAAAGGTTCTTCTGATTGCTCAATAATTTTGTTAATTGTGTTCCTCATGAAATAGAATAGACAAGAAAATCTTGAAATTTCTATTCTTTTGGAATAGGTTAACGTAAGAAAACATGAAAAGGAAAAAATAAGAAAAGGGAATAAGCATCTTGTACCTGAAGTGTCTGACTTTTCTGTTTTCTATTTAAGTTGGCTGCCCACACCTGTGAATATTTGAAAAATTTTGCTCCTACTTCAAGATCATGGTTCTTGCTCACTTTGAATGCCAGAACCCCTCTTCCTATCTTCCTTCTTAGTAATTTTTCTTATTCTATGACAATTGCCTCAGCTAAAGAGAATGATGGGGAGAGATTGAATACTCTACCTCCCTATCTGAGCCAAATCATATTTCCAGCTGAAGTCAGGGCAGAAATGTCTGTACATACGTTCTTGCAATTAAAGCTTGCATTTGTTAATAAGTCATTCTTTTCAGTGTTTGATTCCAGTGAGAATTATGTCCCACTTCCCTATGGAGATCAGAACTGCCTCTTTCAACATTCTAAAGTCTCTAAATAAAATTCCAGTTATCATGATCAATTTAAAGCAATGATGTGTTAAAGATTTTAATTCTTTTTGTTGTTGTTGTTGTTGCCTGATTGCTAAACTGTCAAGATATAGTTGAACATGTATTCAAAACTTTCTCTGTATCTATGAAGCACTGAATCTTTCAATTTTTAAAATGAAAGCCTGGATTACTTGTGTCCAGGTGATTTTAGAAGTCTGTAAGAAAAACACTGCAAATATAGAGGCACAGAGAAGTCAGTCTTCAATTACACTGCCAGAGACACTATCTGCCCTAGAGATGTCAAAAACTGATTAAAAGGAAGCAAAAGAAGGTAGAAGAGTAGTTTTTCTTACTAAATTAGTAACCAAAGTATTCAGAAGGGAAAGCTGCCACCTGTTAAGATATCTAGCCCTAACTGTATTCTTAAAACACACTGACTTCAACAGAACACCTCAAAAACTTGTATTTATGCCCATTATGACTTTACTCTGAACTGTCTCTCAGGTGCAGGTCACCTAACTTTAGGCACCAGGCTGAAGTTACCTGCTGTGGACTCTTCATTGCTCAATACAAATGATAACAGATGTTACATATGTCTGTGAAAAATCCTTGCAGTTGGGTATAATCTGTATGCAGTCTTACGGTCTCATACGTATTTTATGGTAGTTTGGAGATGTCATTCCAATCACTTAAACACAGTATTGTCCTTTTCTACACAATTTCTAAACATGACTGATTCACTGAACAAGGAAGCAGCAGCTTTGCTGGGTGTGGGTTATGGGAAGCACACACTGGTGAAGGGAGAAGTCAATAAAGGTGACCCAGCAAATACAGACTCAGCCAGTGCATCCAAAGGAATAAATTCTTTAGAGTAGGAGGACCTGTATGGCAATTGAATGACTTCTTCAAATTTGAAATGTGTTCTTTGTTCTGATAGAACTTTGCAGATCAGTACAAGGTACTGGGGTGGTACAGGAAACGCAAAGAATTTCTGTGTATCTAGGCATGCATTGAGTAACATCAACTTTGCACCACAGAGTGGTAATATCTTGTTAGACATTGTTGTAAGTACCTTAAAGAAAGACAACCCTGAAAGAGAACCAATTTATGAACACACTGAGAATTTTTATGTGTGTCTGGAAGAGTTCACAAGTTCTCATCCTCTGAAACACATTAAGCCCCTATTTAGATCTCTCAGGTCTGAATGCCTCATAGTGTCAGAATTTGAAGACACCTTCCAATGGTGCTTGATTATCACATGAATATTGCTTTCATTTACAGTTTATTGTTATGCTCATAATAGAAACACTTTTTGTTTGTTTGTTGGTGTTTTTAAAAATTATGTCAGTATCTGTTCAAAGGAAAAACACTGCCTGCTGAAATGTGTGAAAGAATGAAACATCTGTAAGACTATACATGATGCAGGAAAAAAGTTTAAAGTTGAATAATCTACAGTAGGATATTAAATTTAAAAATAATATATTGAATAATTAATGTCTTTTCATATTTCTTTAAAAATTGATCTAATTATATTTTCAAGTTTTAAAAGCTGTATAATTAACATTTGTACCAAAGTTTCTTAGACCACACCTCTGTCAGCTAAAAATATGTGCCAGATCGAGATTTCCACCACTGTGGATTGTGCAAGTTTTGGGGAAAAAAGAAAAACAAAAAGTTTAAATTCAAAATATTGTACAGATGAGAGAGAAGTATAATGGTTATAAAACACAGACACAAGAGAATCTTCCTGAGTTAAAAAAAATTGCTTTGAAGAGAATTGTAAAATACATTCTGATGATTAGAGGAAATATGCGACATTGAAGAACTGTAAGGGAACTGGAACAGACATTTCTAAAATATTGCTATTTCCATATTAGTCTTTGGAACTGTGCATTGGAAAATATTTTAAATTTATACATACAAACTGGTGAACAGAGAAAATAAAAGTGAATTACATGGTCAAGGTATTTCTAAAAATGTTGGCTCAAAGATTTATTCACATAAATATTACATAAGTAAGAAATAGTTGTTAAGGCTAAGTTTCTAAAGCATGTGAGAATATAAAGACTGATTTTAGAGTACAATCTTGGACTGAATAATATATGTTGGCTTCACTCTATGTAAATTCATGTAGGCATAAAATTAGCTTTTCATCTAAGATTTTCAGTCTCAAAGGAACAAACAAGCTTTGGATACCTAAATGGTACAGAACAGGATCTCTAATATGCTGTTGGTTTAGACTTGCCTTAAATCAAAGTTGTAAAAACTCTTCAGAGTTTGCATCTCAAGTAAAAAGAAAGGTGAGCATTCTAGTTCTAACAGTCTCAAGTGCCACCTCTGGAAAAGTATGTGGAATAATCAGGAGTAGGAAATGAGACAAAACAAGACAGCAAATATCTTGCAGTTCAGGACGGAAGCAGTTCAGACTTGCCCTGTGTCAAACAAGGTTAGGTTTGACATTCAAAGTTAGAATAAACAAGGGTTTGTTTTTAAAAGTTGTTTTACCGAGAAGAAGAGCACATTGACAGTTCCTGAAAGCTGGATAGTGGCATATATATTCTCATATTATTACCTTTATCTTGGCAATTGTTTAGCGTGCTCTTGTAAAGATGATATTGAGTGAGAGGGACTTCCTGTTTGACCTGGTATATTTTTGCTGTGTTTCTAAGAAGGAACATGAGAGGGGAAATAATCATGTTACTGAGGTTCAAAAAGATTTAGTTGTTCCTTTCTGCCATCTTCCTTAGATGTTTCAGTTAAATAAGAATCATGGCATAGATTAAGTAAGTGAAAGCAGTGGAAATAATGGATATGTGTATAAAATAATTATTTAAAAAATTACCTCAAGAGGACTAGAATTCTCATTTATAAAACATAATATGTTCCCAACAGAAAATTACCATCACAAAATCTGTTAAAGTTACTTGCAAAATCACAAATCTTGATATAAAGTTTTAAAATTTACTGTTGGTGCTGAGTGGTGCTTTATGACTGGAAAATTACGTTTTTCAAAACAGAAAGATGTGGAGCAACATCAGCTGCAGTAGACTGATTTCAGTAGTAAGCAAAGATTTACAATAAATTTAAAGACATATTAATAGCCATTAAAGAAATGCTATAAGAACATAACATGTTATGAATATTAGATTACACAATGTCTCTCTTCGAATTTTTTTTTTTTTTTTT
>VWZN01019095.1:136302-160346 GCA_013396955.1 Regulus satrapa
TTTTTGGACAAGAAACTAATGTATCTGACATTCACTGCAGTGTTACAGTAGAATTTGAGACAGTAATACCAGAGAAGAGAGAGAGAGGAAAGTTTAAAGAAAATAAGGATGAGGAGACTGATTGTGTTAAAAGATGAATCATGAATCCAGGGAATTATCCCCACCAATGTTCCTGAAGGATAGCTTCTGGGTTTTTTTCTGTCATTTTATTAATGATGTAGACAGAAATCATGGAAGTCTACCAGTTAAACATGCAAATATAAAAGTTTGAGCATTTAAAAAAAAAAAGAAAATTGTAGATTTTTACTATGTGCTTTCAGTCTGAAAAGTCAAGAGTGACTTATAAATATAAACAGAGTGATGTTCTGCACATCCATTTATTAAAAACAAGGAAGAAGTTTGATTTAAGTAAGAAAATGATGAGTTTTCAAAGACCTACTACATAAAGTGATTTCCTGCAATAGCAAACTGTTGCCCTTGGCGACTGAAAGGTTCCTTCCTAGCCTCATGTTCCAAGGCAAAAAGCTAAAAATCAATACAGATCTTAGGAACGTCTTGGTAGTCACATGCTCACTCAAAGAATCTTTCAAACCAGTAGAGGCTTCAAAATGTTAAAAGCAACCAGAAATCCTTCCAAAGATTGCAAATTGCCTTACTTTTAAGGTAATTTTTTGTAATTAATTGCAAGGAGTTGCCATCCATTGGAGTGAAATCTCCCTGAGAGGCCCTGGTGGCAGGCACCTGCCCTGTCTCTCACTCTAATAGACAGAACTTAGCCAAGATAAATCACTGTCAAGCATCCTCAAAGTTCAAGTGTCAACCATTGCATTGGTGGCTGCTCTCTACCAGAGTAGCCATTGGTATGGAAGTGTATATCTATAAAGTAGCTTATCTAAAATAATTGCAATTTTTTTTTTTTTTTTGTTTTGTTTTGTTCTAGGCTGGAAATTTAGCTTCAGGGAGGGCAGAAGGCATTTTTAAGAGCAGTTGTGAGCCAAGACTCACAGGCAGGCAAGGCAGATGCTCTCCAGTGAGGCCATCCCACAGCCCACAGAGATGAGCAGGGCAGCTGGGGGGTAGCCAAGGGCAGCCCCAGCCCAGGGCATTGGGTGCCTCCCTGGGAATGAAGATGAATGACGGCTGGGCTCATGGGTCAGAGTCTGAGCCCCAGCAGACAGATGTGATGCAGTGCAGCTCCAGTAGGCACAAAGAACCAGAGTCTCCCAGCTCTCCAAGAGCTCCAAGATAGAGAAGCACAACTTAGTGGGGAAGTCTCAAAAACTGGCCTTGCTGGCCACTCAAATATGATCTTCAATTCCCTAATCAAAATGAGAAATAGTCTAAGTTGAAATCCCTAATCATTTAAAAATACCTGACAATTTGGTAAAAAGAATGCATATTCCTATTTATTTTAGGGTGGCAAAAGTTTACCCTTTTGTGCACCATGGGTAAAGGTACACCAAATATAAGTCATTGACCTAGTAATTTTAATTCTTCCCTGCTCTACAAGAAAGGGAGCTGTGTTTCTCCAGATATAAATTCCAAATATCATTCATGGTCTGATAGTGGTGTTGAAGTTAGAGCTTTTACAAAATTAGGAATGGTTTTCATTATTTGCCATGAGGATTGTGTTCTACTTTCAAGTTTTCTAAAGTATTTTGGTTATTTACCTTTAACCTTAAAAAAACCTGTATTACTGTGGAACAGTAAAGCTACCTGAAAAGCCTGATAGATAATAACTGCTGAAAGTTGTTAATGACTGAGATTCGACAGTGCGGAGATAGAAACTTATACAGCAGCAACAAAAGTTTTCAGTCTCACATGTTATACAACTGCAGTGTTATTCTCCATATGATTGACCAGTGCACTTACACAAATCATGGACATACACTTGTACTAGCATATTATTTTCTACCTAATCAGTTCACTGTTTTCCTGCTGTGTGAGATGCTTGTTTCCTATCAGAGGTGTCAGGAGATGGCTCCTTTCCCTGGAACACTCTAACTGGTTTTTAGGTTGAAAAAAAGATTAAGTTCTGCCTAGAAACTGTCCTAGTTTTGAGGAGATCCCAAATAGCTTGCTAAGCTGCTTTCCATAATACAGCTAAATATTTGTCCAAGTATAATTAGCCCTCTACAAACACCATCCTTTGTATTTTTTATAAAAAGAAACATTACAGGCTTTCTGTACCTGTCATAAAGGAGCAGAAGTAGCACATTCCAAGCATTTTACTCAACAGATCTCCTTGGAGATTGCCACACACTGTCTTGGAAAAGTTTAAAGGCACTGAAACCCATAATCCATGCTTTCCTGTGCATGATTCTTCCTTAGGTAACAGTAGATTGGGTTCACAGCACTCAGAACTGAAGAACTCTATTTGGGGTTCTGTGTGCTGAACTGGATATTGTGTTTTTCAAGCTCTCATTAAATCATTGCACTGTGGTTTAAATTTTCTTGCTCAGGAGAGGCTTTATGAGGGTCAAGGACTAAGCTGTGAGCATAAGATGGAGTGGTTATTTGAAAAATAGTGATGTGGCTGTAGCCTTTTTCAATGATTTTCATTCATATCCTACAAAACTTCTTTATTTTGCCCTTTATGGTAGCTCTTTAATAGGCAGAGACTAATTCATCTTAGTTCTAGTTTTAGTTTTTGGGGGTTCTTTTTAATGATAAGAGATTAGATAGCTGAGTTACAAGTTTGATAAAGAAACTGAGATTTCTGTTAAAAAGTATTTTCCAAACATTCCAGTTTGTTATGTGATGTAAGCTGCAGAAACAAGAGAATATTTTCATATCCTGTTTGCAGAGACAGAGGAAATTGAGAAGTTGATGAATGGAAAAGCTTTAGGTCGACTCACAGTATTCCTCTCTTAATATAGCTATTCAAGTAAAATGTTCCTCATTATATTTTTCTTTCACAAATGCTATTTCATATTTATGTGAGCTGTTAAAATTTTAAAATTTGTTTTATTAACAGACATATATATCTGCTGTCACACTGGTCAGCACTATTTTTTATTTTACTCATGCAATTCTTTTGATTTCCTCTTGACAAAGAAATGAGGTTTGTAGCTGAAGACTTCTGGCAAGGCTCCTCATTGATTTAAAAGACTGAATTGGATTTCTACTTCTGGCTCACACTGATGTTAAGTCAGTTTTGCAGTGGTTTGCAGATACCTGGCATTGTAACAGGAATGAGAAAATTATGGCAATTCCAAAGAAAGAACCTGGGTTTCATTGTTCATCACCACCTCTCAGAGCCTCCAAAAGGTGGAGCAACACATTTCACCACATCTCTTCACAGCAGGCTCTATTTGTCTCTTTTGCCTACATTTTTTGACATTTTATTCTGACTTGGTTGTTGCAATGTAATCAGTCAAATCCTGAGGGTTCCAAGCTCCAATGAGTGAATAAAATAATGGAGTTTTTAAGTGTTTGGTCAAAGAGAGATGAGTTAAAAAGAGTTTAAATATAATAAAGTTACTTAAGTTTGCAATTATTATAGAGCCCAAGGGTTTTTTAACAAGGTGCAGCTAATGAACATGACATAAAAGCAGTCCATAATCTGTAGCATTGTGGACCTGAGAAAAAAGCCCAGATTCCTGACCAGAAATTGTTTCAAGCCTCACTGCTGTTCATTTCAACATGCAGTGCTATACTGGAACTAATCCAATAAAAACTCTGAGAGTTCACCTTCATCCTCTTTTACCCTCAAGGATTTCTCTTTTGGCAGAGCCTACTCTGTTCGCACACTGTTTTGCCACAGTTGTTTCTTTCATTCAAATCTTTTGCTAAACTGGAAAGTGTTTCCCCTTCAGAACTGCAAAAATATTTGTTGTTAAAATTCCACTCAGACATGCTGATTGAAGACACCTTATTTCACTGTTTACCTTGCAGTACTCAACCTTCAGTTTTTCATTTACATTAGAGAATTACTCTGGGTTTATTCCACCTTCTAATTGTAGTCATTCTGGGGAGATCCACTTTGCAGAAGCCATGAGTCTTGGTAGCACATTCAACTCTCTTCATGTATCACAGAAAAGTCACTCTGCACCCTTGGCAATCATCAAGCTTTCATGGTCTAAGGCTGTATCAGCTTTAGTAGAGCTTCTCCTGTCACATTACAGTAATTCCTGCCCAGAAAATCTCCTGGGCAGGTTCTGGGGTCCAGAACTATGTCCTCCAGGGGGAGAGTTTATTCCACAGTATTTCTAAAAACACTTCTGAGCAATCACAACTTGAGGCTAGCAACACTCACACTGTTGAAAAGAAAGGAAGGGAAACGCAGAACCTTCCTGCTGAAACATCAGGATAAACATTGGAGAAAGCTTTTAGGTTCTTAGAAATTGTGAAAATTTCTGAAACAAAAGTACTCCTTCCTTCCTTCCTTCCTTCCTTCCTTCCTTCCTTCCTTCCTTCCCAAAAAAAGTTGAAAAAGATAACAAAACCCTGAGAAGTAAAACAAATTATCCTGGTGGGAGGACAGGAAGCCAGCAGAGGCAGATGGACAATACTGTTTGGGTTGATGAATTGTGTACCCTCATGCAAAGGAGACGATAGTAATAACAAGGGAAAATTCTCACTAAATGAGTTCCCAGTTAAATAGGGTACTGAAAAATAAAATTTTGTGTGGGAATTATAAGAAGCCCAGAAATAAGAAGAGAAAAATTGTGTGCTTTAAACTAGAATATTCTGCTATAAGCATGCAAACAAAACTTAATGGGAGGAAGATAATTAAGACACGGTAACACATAAACTGAAACTCTATGGGAAATAGCACACAGAATGCAGTGTATTTGATAATATGGAAATGGTCTAATCAGATGGAAAATGACAGTGTTTCAGGAAATGTTGAAAGCCTGCTGGATGTTTGAAATTTCTATTTTAAATAGGAAAGATCTAGTACTATACAACTAGGATGACTTTATGTGATTTTATGTGACCTGGTCAGAGCAGTCATCAAACCAAAAGGCCAATAAACAGAAGAACAGAGGAGGTTTGCCCATGCTCTTGTTGAAAGGGTACATGTCACAACAGACGTAGATGCTGAGACCAAATTTTTAGATATGATTGGATGACCTGTAGGGCAACAAGTCAGGGCATGTAGAAAGGGATGTAGCTTGCAGCTTCCCCTTGCACAGCCCTTTTTTTTTTTTTTTTTTTTACTGGAAAGCACTTTATTACAGTACTTAGGTCCAGGATTTTGTAGTCCTGGTGAGCTCCCTGTCACCCAGTCTTCTACCCTACTATTTAATGTGCAAAAGACCACATAAGCATGACAGGATGTTGTTTCTTGTTTAAAAAGAAGAGACCCACAGGGGTCTCTATAGGGGAGACCCACAGGGCAAAGTTTGTTTACATGATGTGCAAAATGCATTAAATAGACAACATATTGGATATTCACAGAAAATTCATGTTACTTAAGATGTAAGAAAGACCCAGAGAGCACTCAAGACAGAAGATGACATCCTAAAAGATTTCTGGTAACATAAGGTAACAGACTACACAATTTCCTTTGTCAAGAACTCACCAAGTACTGTTACAGAAATAACTCACATGAATTAAAAGGAACATTCTAACATGATTAAATACAGGAAGCTAGAGCAGTAATAAATGCTTTTCCCAGTACAGGGAAAAATTGAGCTATTATTCCCCATTGGAAACAGAGTTCCCCACTGCAACTGTTCAGTATATTCACAGATGATCTGTAAACAAGATAAAATAATTAGGTGACAGTTTGCTGATATTAGTAAATTTTAAAAACACATGTCAAGAGGAGAATTGACTAACAAAGGTTACAGAAAAGGCTAAAGATAATCACAGTGTAATAAAATGCTGAATAAAATCCAATAAAAAGAAGCAGAAAATGATATTCCTATCTCAATGCTTAGTAACATTGAAAAAGAAATAGAATGTTATTAGGAATATACTTGGGGGAAAGTAGAAAATAAAAACATAGCAATCCTGCTGTGTAGCCTTATTGCATTCAGTGCTTTCCATTCCACTTGTAGTTCTTCTGCTCTGTGCAGAGATGATTTGGTAAAATTGGAAAACACATCAGTTACGAGCTGTGTCCCTTGGGGTCCGTATTGTGACCGGTATTATTTAACATCTTCATTAGGGCCCTGGCAGTGGGATTGAATGCACTCTCAGCACATTTTCAGATGACACCAAGCTGAGTGGTGTTGCTGGCAGGTCCTCTGGAGCATGGGAGGCCATTCAGAAGGATTAAGTTCAAGTGCAATGTCCTACACTTGGGTGGGGGCAATCCCAAACATGGATATAGGTTGGGCAGTGAGTGAGAGCAGAAGAAATTCTTTGCTGTGAGGTCAGTGAGGCACTGAAACAGGTTTTCCAAAGAAAGTGTGGATACTTTGTGCCTGGAAGGGTTCAAGGCTGGGGCTTTGAGCAACCTGGTCTAGTGGCAGGTCTCCCTGCCCATGGCACAGGGGGTTGAACTTCTTCATCCTAAAGGTATTTTGGAATCCAAACAATTCCATAATTCTGTGATGCTATGACACATGTTAAGGGAGTAGCTAGCTATATTTAGAAAGAAAAGTAGTGAGTCAACCTAATGCATTTCTATTCATCAATTTCCTCTGTCTCTGAAAACAGGATATGAAAATATTCTCTTGCATTTACAGCTTACGTCACATCACATCACTTGATGTCAGACCTAGGAAACAAGCCAAGGCTAGTTATGTTTACTAATAAAAATGTGGCCTAGATTGGATCTGGAACATATTGGGCTGTTTGACATTAACTTGCACAATATAAACTTGGTACTACCAAAAGCTTACAAGATAAGACGCCAAAAAACTTTTCTTTTAAATTTGAATTTTCATTTGGATTAATCATAAAAATAATGCTTTACATTTAAATTATCCCCATACTTTCCTGAAGGTTTTTTTTAGCAGAAAAGGATGGGAGAGGAGAGGAGAAGGAGGAAAGAAATCCTAAGATTTATGTGGAAAATTGGGAAAGAGCTCCATGACAACTAATTCCTTCATATAGAGACATTACTGTCACACAAAAGAAGAAATCAGTTCAGCTGTGAGCATGTACTTGTCATGGAAAAGTTCCAGTCCTTGCAAGAAACTCACAATTTACCTATAGCTCTTGGATATAGTTAAATTCATAAGTCAGTATGGGTTTATCTGCTCTTTTTAAGTTTTCAAGGTATATGCTCAAAATACTAAAGTAATTTTCTCAACTTTTTACTAGTGCTAGTTTCTCTGTCACATTTTCCATCTGACACCAATTATCCTGTCTAAGTTAGACTCTTTGCTTTCTGTTTTAAAGTCTAGGAGTAACCCTGGCCTAGCCTCTTTCTGAGAGGTGGGCAGGGTAAAGAATATTTTTCTGAAACTATTATCTAAATTAGTATGAATTCACATTTTCTATTGCACCATTTACAGATGCACCTTTTAAATTGGAAATAACTTGGCATTCATGCAGGTTCATCCATTTTTTTATAGCAGGCATGAAATTGACATTATGTTCAATTTAATAACATATATTTAGTATTTTTGAAAATAAAACTAATGCAGTTACTACTCTGATATTTATAAGTTTTTATATGGGTTTAGTTGTAAATTTGCAATAATTGACCTCATATGCAGAAAATAGAATCACAATGACTGCTTACACAAATCCATAGAGAAAAAATTTGCATCAGAGATGTTCCTGAAGCCATTTTGAAACTATTTTTTATATGTAGACTACTTTACTTTAAATATTTACTTCTTTTAATACTTTAAATATTGTTTTCTATAGCAATTAAATAATTGAAACAAGATAAGAACAATGTAATGCACTCCACCACAGAAAGCGCAAACACCTAATGTGAAATATTTTCCAGAAGTGCAGAATATATACCTCACCTCAGAAGTTATTCTAGAATCCAGAAAAAGTATCAATTATTAAAAAAATTGTTATCTTGTGAGTACACAAATAGTGCAGTTATATTAAGTATTTGAAAAAAATTATCAATGCTCTTTTCCCCCTTGTCTCCTACATTTATGTAAACCGTTTCTTCTATGACCAAACTAATGTTCTATAGTCACGTTATCCTTCATAGTTGAGAAGAGCGTTTGATAAAAGATATATTAACTAAGCTCTTAGGTTTTTACATAGCCTAAGTACTAAGGTACTACCTGCTTTTCTTTCCTTGATACCCTTACAGGAGGACAGGGATTCGCTGTAAGACAATAGTAGCTAAATTAATCTTCCAGTTGTTGATCCAAAGTCATTCCACTGCTGACCTGCCAAGTCTATAGTAAATAAAAACACGCAATCACATTCAAGCACCTAAGCCCTTCATACCCTCTGGTAAGTCTTCAGTGGAGTTCTAGGTTTGTAACAAGCACTAGACACCAACTTGCAGTGTTTTTGTTCTGTCTGCCATTTCAGATGAGTGAACAGAAGAAACAAAAACAGGGTCACTTTTAACCATGCTGATGTTGTCTCATATGCTTTACATTGCTTAAAGCACCTCTCATTGTTTACCTTTCTCAGAAGACTAGTTTTCCCATTTAATATTCATATTTAAAGAGCACATGGCCCCTTGACATATTCCTCCAATCCCTGATGAGTAGCTGAAGTTTGTGTATTGCACAAATTACCTTGATGCCATCAAAAAGCCCATCTGATCACTAAAGGTAAAACCCCATAGGCTTATTCACACCTATGAACTAGACCAGAGATCAGCAATGACTCGTGCTTCCCATCTCAGATGTGTGTGCCACCTGGCTGAGACAGTCTGGGGACTTAGCAGAGGAAACTTCTAAATCCTGACTAAAACCACCAAACTCTGGTATTTGGTTAGAAGCTTACATGCCTCTGATATCTGTTTGTCATCTTACATGCCACAGTTTTTGGGTTTTTTTTTGAAAAGTAAATCAGCTTTTATTGTGAGGGAAAGCCTTCTGCCCAGGTAGAGTTTTGTGTCCATTTAGTCTCCATCTCTGTCCATGTTGCCTAATCTCCATTTTAGGATCTCCTGTCCCAGAAGTGTCTAGCAATGCTGAACCTGGATGTCATTATGCGGTTCAGTTGTAACTCTATTATAAACTTGCATGCTCTGGATAGCCTTATAAACATATTAACTGTCACAGTTATTATTGAGAGGTTATGAGCATTTCATTTAATCTGAGACAGAGGTCACTGTTAAATATTCTTTTGGCTTCTGGTTTATGCCAATAACTGTTTAAGTTTTCACACCTGCTAAGGGACACAGTTATCAATCCAGTTTTCACTGAAGTAATTGGAAATATTTTCAACAAGTTCACTAGGAGTTAGATCAAAAATGAAGACCAGTAAAAGAGAAGGACAACATTCCATTCTTAAATTGATATTATTTAACTTAAAGATCTTTCTTCTCACCTGTAGACTGCTACCTTTTGTTATAAGGTCTAGGTTCTGAGCTATAGTTTAATAAACTGGTTGTTTGAGTGAATTGGAAGATATTTTATGGAGAAAAAAAAATTAGATGTCTTTTTCTCTTTTATTTTCCATTATTGATATGCTAATTTATATTATGAAATATGATGACATCCTTAGAGTTCATATAACTAGCACAACTCAGAAAGTATTTCAAAAATTAAGAATACAGCTATATAAACTAAATGTTCTATTACAATCTCTGCTATTAAAATAAGATGGCTTTTAAAAATAGAATAGTTATGTGTTTTTCAAATTTAGTTATCTCATTTCTCTGATGTGTTTACTGTAGAATAACTGCTTTTTTACTTAGTATATTTTGCTGTGCTGAAATATTGGCTTAGTTGTGCAGTACAAGTCAACAAGCTGTGTATGTATGTACCTCATCTGTGTTGTTATCAAGTATCACAGTTTTATCATGACTGATGTGATTACAAAAAAACCATGAAGTCCTGGATCTTCCTCTTAATGAATTACTGGAATTTTTGTGAATTAACTTCCTATCTTGGTTCTAAAATACAGTTTTCTGACCAGATCAATATCACATCCCCGTGGTTATTAATCATGTGAAAAATGTATCCCTTAAAGGAGAAATATAATCTTTTTATATCCAATGGAAAATATACTCTTTGGGATAGGACTTGGAGTCTGGCCAAACTGCACAGTGCAGGAGGAATTGTTTGCTTGTGATGATAAATCATTCTTGTTAGAACTTCTTAATATGTACATGTAGGGCATAGTTTAGAATGCCTGGGTATCCTAATGCAAATTTCTGATTATTCAAATGTCCATCTTTTCCAATAATTACCTTGAAATAAGTATTTCTTCCTAAAACATAAAAATATAACTAATTCTGGTGGGGTTATTTTGTTTTCTACTTTGAAATACATGCATGCATATTTGCTTAGCTTTAACTTTTACCTGTAGTTTTAAAAATTTGATTTTTCCCCCAGCAACATACTGACATACTGAGTTTGAAAAGGTCCATAGGGTAATAGAAAATGTATAGTGGTGATAAGCAGTAATTTCACAGTTAACTGATCATGATGTTACAAGATGCAATGAACCCTCTTAATCTTTCCTTTCTCTCTCTCTTTTTTTTCTTCTCCCCAAGCAGTCAAATTAGTATTTCTCGGTAGTTTTATACAAACTAATGAAGCAAATAAATAGAAGATGTGGCAGTGAAAGTGCCTGCCCCAAATTTACAGCTATGGACATTAACTTGGTATGCTCAAGGGGATAAGAGGATGAGTTCTTCTGAACTGAATCTAACACAACCCCAGCACCTTACGTGTCAGGTCCTGAGATGCAGGAAGATCACTTTACACTCTCACAGGGAAGTTTAAGGTGAAATGTTGTATTTTACTATTGTAATTTCCTAGGACTATGCATCCTAACTATGCTGCAGCAGAGCTCATGAGAGTTCATTTGTTACACTTCTTTAACAGTGATCTTTGAATTAATCTGTATCTATCTCAAATCTCAAAATGAGCTGAACGGAACCTTCATATATCTGCATTTTTTGCAAGTAAAATAAAAGTGTTATTTCATTTCTGAAAGCAAATAGATTGGTAACATTTCTGAATGTGTTAGTATCTTTGACAGAAATATTTGGGAAAGGATACCTCAGAAAAAGCCAAGTAAAGATTGACTGTAAGCAATTGAAATGAGTATGAGTATCACAAATTAATTTATTAAGCTTTAGATCACACCAAATTTAAAGGCTGGGAAAATATGATATACTTTCTCTTATAATGAAAGAAAATATGGCCAAGGAAGCATAGAGCAGGTCAAAACCTATTGACCTTCCTTTCTAGTCTATGTGTAGCTGAATGTTCTACAAACTGCCCATCAGTTCCTTAACTTCTAAAATTATGATCTTTATAGCCAATGTTCTCAATTCATTGCAAAAGTACCAACCAAAACCTCTACCTGAAGAGTTTTCATAGCATCAGGATTTCCTTGATATAGCTGATTCCTGATACTCTGATTCAAACCATCGGTATCTTTTTCTTGGTAGATTTTTGATTCGTTTCGCTGCTCTTAATCTCAAAAGTATGCCATTCCTTTTCTGTATCTGCTTCAGGGACACAAACCCTTTATAAAGGTATAATCCCACTGTGAAAAGCAACTTGCATTTTACATAAAAACAACCTGATCTTAACTACATCATCCCATTAATAGTTTCTCTTTGCCTATAATACTGTGAACAAAATGGAACAAATTGATTATAGTAAAGTGGATGAGTTTTAAAGCTCAAGAAGAGAAAGACAGATATATCAGAAGTGTCTCAAATATGTTTTGCCTGATCTGTGGATGGAAAGCCCCTTCTCAGGCTCAGGGTACAACCTGGACCTGGATTTTCCTCATGTCAGCTCAGTGAGGCATCTACCAAAATGCTAATAACATCTAAGTATTAGATGTTATTTCCAGCCCCCAAAGGGATTTTTTAATCAATTTTATTCTTTGGTAAATTATTCAAAACTGTTTAATTTCACTCCTTTTAAGTAAGAGGCCATGAAATGGACTGTTTTGCAAATAAACCTCTGTATTGCATGATGCAGGTTGCATTAGTTAGGAATTTAAATATTTTTGGGCACTTACACTAATTGTACTTGCATTTGGCCCAGTGTATGTAGGAGCAAAATATAAGTAGAACTTTCAGGGTAAGATCTATAGTGAAGTTCTGACAGTCAGGCAACCCAGATGTTATTAGATATTATTACTTCTGTTGCATTACACAAACAAGTTTTTAATTCACATAGGCATGGGCCTGATCTAAGATTGGAAATGGGATTCATTTGTGCTGAGACAGGCATCAGGAAGGTCTGACCTGTCTACAATATGTTCTCTTTCCAGTCAGAAAGAAGCAGAGGCCCAATAAGAGAGGTTTATTTTCCATTTAAGAGTTTCTGGAGCAGATTGAGTGACTGGCCTGTTGGGGTTTTCTATCTGCCTCTACTTGTTATGAAGGGTAATTGTCTCAGACAACCAACTTGGACATGTGGTGAGCAATCATGGTAATTGAATGTATATGTCTCATGAAATTTAAAATTCTGTAGGATAAACAAGGTGACCACGTTTATATTACAGATATGGCACAGTATTTTCAAATATTGACCTTTCTAAGTTCCTTTTTTAAAAAAATATTCTTTCATACTTCAGTAACTTTCAAAGAGGGCCTCAACTGAGGTTAGAAGCCAGATTTTATATGCATGTTTGGAGATCTGTTCAAACATAACAACCTAATATGGTAGGTGTGAGGAATCAGATTGGTAAAATTTGGCTTGAGGAAGTAAGCAGACACCATCACTGCAGAGTCACTTCTCATACCCCCTTGTCCTCAAGTCTTGCTGTCTTCTGTGCAAGTACAAAAACCATTGCTAAATTCATTTTACTGGCATTTGTAGAAGAGGTAGATGGATAATGTGTCAAGTCAGAGAAACTGTCAGTATCTTTGATGCTGATGAACCAGTGAGAAGGAAAATGACATGTAGTAAGATTTCTTCTGAAGTTACAAACTTCTCAAAACAAAACAAACCAACCAACCAACCAAACAAACAAACAAAAAAAAAAGAAGTTAGGAAGTCGAAGTTTGATAAATACGCTTAAGTGACCAGAAGTAATATGAATTGGTTTTAAATAATATTCCTGAGAAATTTTGCTTTTCCTTTTTTTCATGCTGTTAGTGATGGCATAGCTTCATGGTACTATTCTTAGAGTTCATGTGGAACAGGAAAGCTGTATTTTCTGGGAAACTAATCCTGACTATCACAAACCAGTCTAGCAAAGTAAATGCTACTATTCAGGGGCAACTAAAAGCAGAGTGATGTTCACTAACTAGTGACATAAGCTTGACAGTGACAAGCTCACGTATGACTTGAGCCTTAGTCACATGTTTATATCAGAGTAAAATTCATGTAAAAGATCATCAGATAAAAATAAGATTTTACATTCACACAGCACAGTTATTAATGCAAGCACAAGATAGAGAATATCACTATTTAGAAAACAAGAACTGACAGCTGAGACCAACTCTTGAAGAGGACTGAGTTGCATAGACATTACACAGTGCAATGCTTTGCAAAGGTGGGGCAGGTCTGTGGTCTGTGCCCCTTTACCTCATGGGGAGGATTTTGTACCTTGATATGGGAAACCAAAATAAATTCTCATGTCCCATTCTGGCATGGAGTAAGGCCTGGATGTCAAGGACCAGTACAGAGCATTTTTGAGAGTTCAGAAGTGCTCAGCAAGTTAAATTCTTCCAGGCGGCCTCGTACTTACTGCTTGTGGCCAGAATATCTGTGACACGTGAGCTATAAACCCAGTGCTTCTGAAAAAATCTGATCCAATGATCAGATGTGTTACCATCCCAGAGTGCAGTCCAACATTTTCAGCTGTTACACAGGTCCAGCGTTGCCGGGTGAGTGCTCGCGCTGCTGTTGCTGGAGGGCTGTACTCTTCCTGGAAAACAGGAGCAGCATGCTGATGGACAGCTGGAACAAACATCAGTTTCTTGAACCACTCACAAATGAGATTTCTGGGTTGCAAAAGAAGCCATGTCTGAGAAAATATTCAAATATATTTTAGTCTTTCTCCCAGTGTTAAGTAGAGATTACGGGACTGTTAAGATTTCATTTCAGAAATTCAAGGCTCAGAAATAAAGAAGCAGAAGAAAACTCTTGATTCTCCAGCTAGGAATCAGGACATTCATCCAGGCACAAACTGTGTGAGACAGTCACCAACTATTTCAAGATATTGCAAATAAGTGTTTGGGTTTGTTGGGTTTTTTCTCAGTGAAAATAAAGGACACAGTTCTAAGACAGATAACTGTCCTTTTTCAGCTGACTGTATTTGTTCTCTTTCTGATTATAGAATTATTGATTTATTTTCCCCTGGGCAATGTTAAAACTTGAACAGGAGGGGAAAAGGATTCCTGCACTTATTCTAAGCTATAAGTATCTTCCTAGCTCAGTGGGGATGAGAGATCACAGTTTAAACTCCTCAATCTGACAAGGGAACAGAAATAGGTTCCCACCTCCAGCCAATCAAAAGCTCAGATGTTGGAAGCAACAGGGCCAAGATGCTCAGGTGGCACTTGAACATACCTCAAAATAAGTGAGCAATGTCAGCTACAAAATCAGTACAAATCCTTGGAGGAAGGAAGGCATGCTCTCCTCATTGGGAATCCCTCACTGGTGAGGACCAGAGAGCTAAAGTGCAGGTGGCTAGGCCAACAGAGATGCAGGTTGTTTTCCCCTCCTGAATCCACTGATCACCCCTTTTCCCAGTATGACCTCATGATCACAAGTCTCAGGCAGAATATTTTACTTTCCTCTGTGTCCTGTCTCAGGTCTCCTTGACCATTGTTCTGTCCAATCACACAATCTCCTGTTCCCAATCTCATGTCCTTTCCCAGCAGTTAGTTAAATGTGTCTCCTTACTGAATGAATACCTATTAAGCTTACACCTCAGAGTCTTTGATACTGGGCTGGTGTCCAGATACTTGAAAGTTAGACAATGGAGCACCTAATTAGCAAGTGGTCAGACAGCTTCACGGCATCTATTTATATCTATTTATAGGTGTCTCTTGGTAATGAGTGACGTGCTTGATGTTTCAGAGGGGAGTAATTCTGCAGAGTAATGCCTGCAGAACAAGCTGTTAGAAATCAAACAGAAAATATGTCCACAATGGGGTGGGGTTTAAAGATTGTAAAGTAAAATTATGTGGAATCAAAATTCTCATTTAGATGCTTCCTCTTTACTGTGATTATGGCCCACACTGAAGAACTTACCAGTCTTATGGGATGCAGCCACTGGATGAAGTGGTGATAATGCAAATGTTTATGATTGCATGTAAGATGCTTCTGACACATAACATCTGGTTTATTTTCTGTAGATGGGTGTTCAGGTACTTTAAAACACTTAGGTTAATTTGATTAAAAATGAGTGAGGCTAGAGACAGAAGTCAATAGTCTTACTCTATAAAAAGCCTTTCAAACCTTTATACCTTAAAATTCAATAAAGCATCTAAAAGAAAACAAGAAATTCTCTCAGTTTGTAATTGGCTTGTCTTTAGGATAGTGGTATGTTCTCCTCTGCTCCATTATTGAATTTTTTCTTTCAAATAAATGCATTTTTTTCACTGATAGAATTTCCCTACCATTCTCCATCCTCCCTTTAAACTCAGTGGAGAGACACAGATGCCCCGAAGGGTGATTCATTCATTCCTGAAATAATTTTCAAAGATTTCTGAAATTAATATCTCTGTGGAGTTGTCACTTCCTCTTTATGACTATGGAGAAAATCTGTACAATTAACACAGGCTACAGATCAAGCTTTTGCATGACCCAACTTGGATGAAACTAAACTTGCCCTATACCTTATTCCCTTTTCCTCTTTTTAATACTACCCCTTTTCATTTTACATCTAATGTTCTCCCTGAGTCTATTCTGCCTTCATCTTATATACAATGTATTCTATATATTTTAAACCCATTTTAAATCAATAAGGACTGATGGAATTCAGCAAAGTTAGCCTGAAGTCAATGAAATTGACTGTGTGAGTCAATCTGAGCACAAGCAATAGCTTATGTCAGAGAAGGTTCCTTACTTATTTGCCCAGCTCAAACAAGCTAGCAAGTGCAAATCAGCATCTTTTCAGGATTGATTTTATGCCTCAAACTGTTAATATTTACAATGTATCAATTTTCTCATGAAAATGAGTTTTTGTACAAGAACGTTGTCTCTCACTATTCCTTAAATGTACAATAAAACATGCAAACAAAAAGAACAAAATGAAAAATATATATTTTTTTAAAAATCTATGGAGTTCAGGCCAAGTGTGTTATCTAACAGCCACTGCACTTCTTGCGTTATTAATTTTTCTTCAGCAGAAGGGAAGAAAAAGACACAGGGCAGAAAAATTTCCTGTATTTTGTCTGTTTGTACCTATATTAAAAGCTCTTATCCCCTTGTCCTTGGATGTTAGAAAGAGGTTGCCATGATGTGAGACAGTTAAGTGTGCTTATCTTAGAAAGGCCTTTTTGCTGTTGGTTATGTTAAGCACATCACTAGGTTCTCTACCTAGTGGTCGTTCTCTACCTAATGGTCATTTCAGTACACACCACAGTTACCTGCTGTCCTCTCTACTCACACTACCACCAGTCATTGAAGTGGAATGTGTGACACAGCAACTTATGAGTTATCATATGGCAGGTCATTGCTTGTGGCAGCTGAGAAAGGCTTTTTTTGTTAATCATGTAATTGTAGTCCATCCTTTACAAGTGTGTGATGTAAGGGAATGCCTGTGAATCTCAGGCTGACCATTAAACAGAAAATTGACATCAGAGCCTGTGGGATGCCATGGAGGGGCTGGCTAGCTAGGAGGTGCTATAGGCTTACGTGTTAGCTTTGCGAGGCTGACATTTTTCATGCTCACCCTAAATACTACATCAATCCTCAAGGCCTAGGTGGTACTAGGCCTAGAACAAAGAACAGCTGTCTCTGATGTAGTCAGGAAATTCTCATCAGGGCTCAGCCTTTAAAGCGGCAATTAATACCATCCCATTACCATTAGAATGCCAGCTTTTCAGTTACTGGCCTGTTCCCTAACATGTGCAAAATAAGGAAATATATAATAAGAAGAAAGCCTCTTAGCCCTTTCCCCAGCCAGAAAATGATGGACCGTGATATCAAACCATCATAAACCCCAAACATTTCTGAGTAACCTGCTCTCATGCTAATAGAATTCAGACTGATCATGGATATAGGAGAAACTTGAGGCAGTGTTGAGGGGAATAATAGAATATTTGTGAACAAAGATGTGATGCAAAAAGCATTTCCCCAGTATTGGCTCCTAATTAAACACCTAACATTCACTTTTTGCATTTGAAAACCTCTGAGAAGGTCTGACCTGACTATGTCAGGTGATGTTTTCCCTTCAATTCTTGAAGAACAGAAAAAAGCATGGAAAGAACATACCAACAAGTTTGCACAAGAGATTTCTGAATTATTTTAAAAAATTATTCTCTAATAAATAGGCATAAAATCTTCATAGATGACAGTTACACTAAAAAAAAAAAATTGTTAAACCAGATATTTTTGGAGCATGTCTTTCAATATAAGGAGCTTTAGCAAAAGAAAAATAATAAAACTCCACTTTGGTAGTCATTCATGCTATATTATAGATGACAATGGACCTTACTTGTCAAAACAATCAAGAAAGAGAGGGAAAAGCTTAAACAAAATTTGGGGCAACTCTAGAAATCTGCAGAGTCACAGGAAAAGAGAAAAAGAGACACTGCCATAACAGCTGTCATGGGGAAAGAGTAATTGATGTTTTGTGTAATGGAACACAAACCTCATACTAAGTAATAAGTACTCAGTCGTCATGCCACTAATTACTCAAACTTCATTATAAAAAACACCAGGGCCGCAATTAAATATTGTATATTACCCCTCATTCTAATTGCATAGCTCTTTTAGTTGCACTGTAAAAGTGAGACATTATTTAATTATTTTCATTTAATGCATTTAAAAACAATATTTAAAACCTCATTCAACACCATAGAGATTTCAGTTAGTCATTCAAATCCCTATTCATGTGTACAGTAGCAGTTCTGTAGCCACATAAACCTGGCATCCATTTCAACTTCATTTATAAAAATGAAACTTGGAAACCCACAGGCTTAAAAGGTCCTGACTCTGGCTGCCAGAGCTTTAATAGGGTTTCACAGATGTAAGCCAGCCTTCATTATATCCCTAAAGTGTAAAATATCAGGTTTAAATCCTGGCCTCTTCTCTCATGAGTTTTCAGAAAAAGTATGTTCCTCAGAGAATTCTGCTGGGACACTGCAGATGCTATACAGGTCACTAAGACTTCCTCTGGGGAAGGCAGAGACCATGGGTCTGAAAAGCCCCATGGCTACAGACACAGGCCTAAGAAGGTTTTATTGACAGTTAAGTGCAAAGGACCCTGATGAGACAGACAAGTGAGAGGCAGATGCAGCTGATATTGATGTTGCTCAGTCTTCTGAAGTGCTCAGAAACACAGTGGTGTTTGTGGTCCTTGAGAGCACACCAAGGGATTCTCAGGCAGTTCTTCCCAACAAGATGAGTGGGTTCATAAATGAGATCACAGCATCAGAGATAAGCCCTGTAGATTGAGAAGCCCAAGTGTCTAAGGCGAGAGGACGAAAAGTGTGATTGCCTATTTCAACTTCCCTTTTCTTTTTGATGGAACTGGAGGTTCAGGAAAAGCTGCTAATATGACTGTGTCTTATCTGAGTGTGAAAGATTCAGCAGAACTTTAATTTTGGAGAATTTTAGGAAATTTCACTGCAGTTGTAGCATGAGAGCCAATATTTTTTTTCAGCTATCCCAAACACTGTGGTCTACAGAAAATACAAGACTATCTATCTTGACATTTAGAGATGGCAAGTATAGTCTAAAAGAAGTAGACTGTGTATTTAATCAAACAAAGGTTATTTGATTGTGTCATCTTTTTTAGACTACTTGCTTTCATTAGCTAGGACCATATGGAGCTCACAGATGGCAAATAAAACAGTGACGTCCTGTTCAAATAAGAAGGAGGCAAGAACAGCAAATAAAATGCTGGCAAAATCAAGATGAATGATGCATGTGATATATATGTCATAGAATACCCAAAATGACATGTAACAGTAGAGTCTGGAGTAGTTTTTGGTCTGAAGATCAGGAGCTTTTAGACTGACATGAGAAAATAACCTTGAAGATTAATATTAGGGAAATGAGAATAACTATTTAAATCATTGGCAATGTGAAAATGAAGGCTCCACTCATCAGCTCTATTTCCACTTTGGTTCTTCCATGCTGGGTTCCCTCTTGTCTTCCATCCCTGAGGATACTGTCATGGTCACTTTGATTCTTTTTCTTTCATCTCGAGCGGGAGAGTATTTCAGTGCACTCACTGTTGCACCTAGCTTGACAAGGACACTTTCTGTGAGCAGCAGGACACTTTGCTTCAGTATAAACCCAGGGATACAGTGAAGAACTGGCTGTGGCTCCGCAGTAGCTGGGAGAACAGTTTGAGAACCATGAAGCCAAAGAACAATTCTTGCTCACTAAAGCGGGATAACCATTTCCCTCTGCCTCCAAAGTTTTACCAAAACCTGGTTATTAAGCTATATTACCTGATGCACGTGAAGTTGGGGCAAAGAACCACAGCGTGTCAGGATGCTCTGGTGGTGAGCTGCAATGCCACAGGCGGTGAACAGGTTCAACTCACAACTTCCACCAGCTGGAAGGTATTTCTGCTGTTCACCACTTCCACATTGAGGCCACTGATCTTCATTTATTCTAAAGCAAAGGTAAGAAGGGGAGCTTAAGATGTAATTACTTATTGGCATAGGTGGTTCCAATTCACCCCTTTGGACAGGAATAGAGTGTAAGTGACTCCATTGCACAGGTAACAGTTTCCATGGGCAGATGGCAGCAAACAACACTTCTGTAAGAATCCGGCTCCTACTGCCTTGTACCTAAAATGTGTCTGAATATAAAAACAAGTTGAAAATCAGAAGGCTCACTACACCAAATTCTGATCTGACCAAGCAATATAAATAGCCCCTAAGGTGAACCTCTGACTGATTGAGGGTGATCCTTTATTCAGAAGAATTTACACACAGGCCTTATACGATTAATATGGGACATTTTTGAGCATAAGTCCTGTGAAGAGGGGCTGAGGGAGCTGGAAATATTTAGCCTGGAGAAGAGAAAACTCAGGGGAGACCTTATCGCTCTCTACAATTACACAAAAGAAGGCTGCAGTAAGATAAGGATTCACCTCTTCTCCGAAAAAACAAGCAATACAACAGGAGAAATGGCCTGAAGCTGAGCCAGGTGGGGTTGAGGCTGGATAATAGGAAAAATCTCTTCCCTGAAAGAGTAGATGTGACACTTTGCGATATATTATAGTGGACATGGTGGTATTCAGTCGTAGGTTTGACTTGACAATCTTGGAATATTTTCCAACTTCAATGATTCTGTAATTCTAGTCTATGATTGAGGTGCTGACTCAGACTCCTGAGGAGATGACAGATACTTTGGAAACCTAACAGAGTTTAAGTTATTCTTGTTCAGAGAAGGTCAGTTGCATCTATTTTTCTCTTTTAACTCAGACATCTCCAGCTTAGCCTAACATGAAGCATATTAGGCAGACCTAGACACAAGAGTGTGTTGTTTGTTGTGTGTTTGTACTTTAATGCAGAATTTTAAAATACTGAAAAATCTCAAGGATATTATTCGTCTGAATTTTCCAACTGCATGACAATAACACTTGGTCACTGTTTGACTGTTTCTTTCTGAGGTGAGAATAGATGATTGAAAATGTTCACTTTAGGCAGGTAAGGCTAGTGAGAGCTGATATTTAAAGGATACACTCTGAAAGACAGAAAAAAGACTAGGGAGCAATTCTGCATTTTCAGGAACAAGAAAAAATATATTACTGTTTTTGTGCTGACTTGTCAGTATAAAGTATTGTAGTATTTTGGTTGTTTTTCTGTTTTACCTAGATATCAGACTTTTTAAAATGGGGATCACATTCTGGTTTTCTCTTAGTCTAGCACTGTGCACTCTAAAAATGCTTGGCTGATATGTCCATAGGCACTCTAAAAATACATGCAACTGGAATGATGCTTTCAGCTTTAGGATTCGTTGTGATAGGAATATTGGGTGGACAAAATTAGTAGAATAATCATGAATATTGTAGGAATGCAAATGTGCTATATTTAACTGAAGGTTTCTAGTAATTTCTGAGTATTCTGTCAGACAAGTGAAAGTTTTTGCATTTTTAAAGAAATTATTAAAAGCAAACAGGGCTTAGCCAAGGGGATCAAAACTGTGAGATGCCAAGAATGATTCTTTTCACCGTACCCACTAATTCTCTTGAAGCTGGCATTATATGCAACATTTCCTTGACATTCTTTAAGATATTCAGTGTTCAAATTAATTTTCCATTCAAAAGCATGAGCTTGCACAATGGTGGGATACATTAAAACTATGCCATTTAATACTCACTCAAAAACTGAGTATGGTCTGAATTAAGAAAATATCAGTTAGAGAAAAAACATGCACAGAGAAATGTGAGATTATAAATTACAGGCCAGATCCCAGAATAGTATTTAAGCGGACTTCATATCCAAAGTCCAAACTCAAAGCCTCAAATTCCACTACACATAGGCTGCTTTACACCAAAAGTCTCTAAATGCCCGTAGTTCCTAATTTCAAATGTGAAAATTGCCTGAAGTGTCCATTCTTTATGTATGTACAGATCTACATGGTCCTAACAGATTCTTCATTCCTTGAAGAATCTTAGACCTAGAAGGGACCTAGAAACTTGTTGGAGGCACGTAGCATAGGTGCAGCAGCGGATGTACTGGCAGCATGTATAGTGTTCTGACAGAAATAAAATAATCATAAAATAATCTAGGTTGGAAAAAGGCCTTTCCAATCATCACTCCCGACTGTTAACATAGCACTGCTAAGTCCACCACTTCACCATGCCTGAACATCACATCTGCACATCTATAAACACCTCACTAAGGCATATGAAGACTCCACCACCTCCCTGGGCAGCCTGGTCCAATGCTTGAGAACAATTTCAGCAAATACATTTTTCCCAATATCCAATCTCACCCTCTCCTGGAACAACCTGAAGTAATTTCCTCTCTTCTGGGCACTTGTAACCTGGGAGAAGCTAATTTCCTTTAATCTTATGAGTTTTTTAGTGTCCTAGCTAGTTTGTTTCTTAAATGCTAAAGTTTGTCCCTTAACTGCTTCACAATTTAAACACTCCTTTTAAAAAAATGGCACCTTTAAATAGGGGAAGACTTGCATACTTTTGAAGAAGATGAGTATGTACATCAGAATTAAATCAATTAAGCAGAAAGACTCACCTCTAGTAAATTGTATAAGTTAAAATAGCTTTTAAAGTTAGACCCAGACCTTATTCTGACATTATTCACACACTATTTACAATGTTGTAACAATCAACGTATGGATGGATCTTGATTCTAAGTGCACAACTCTTACCATGATTAGTTTTCTAACTAGTTTTAAATATTTATGTGTTCTGCTTGCTAATGCTTGAAATTATTTCAATTTCAGTTCATCCATATAACTTAAATACTTTACAGACCCATTAATATAAAAAAAAAAAAATCATCGTTTTAAAAATCCACAGTGCTACTTAATTGTGAAAGCAATCCCAGCTCATTGTGACACCTGTAAATATGTTGAAGATTCAGGCTCTGCAGTACCAAGGAGCTATTTGCAATAGCTTTATTTTCTAATAATGCCTCTATCAATGTAAGTCTATTCAGATAAATTCCTTTACTGCCCTTCCAGAACTATTCCAAAATTCTTTAAAATTAATAATTTTTCAAGCATTCTTATGGTATGCTTAGTGTGCATACCATAAGTATTTTAGTGTGGTAGTTCTCTAATGATACTTCATTTTACCAGTACTTGTAGGAAAAAAAACCCAAAACAAAACAGACCCAAAAACCTAAACAACTAAACAAAACTGTATCAGCCACCATTATTTTTATTTATTTAAATTTACTCTCAAATATAGATAAGAGGCAATCTTCTGATTATTCATTAGGCACTTAAGTGTATACTTTATGTATGGACACACCTTATGTGTGATTCACAGCTAAGTACAGACTTAAAAATGGATCTTTTGCAGAAATAATTAGAAATAGCTCCTGATCTTTGTATTTTTGCAAATTTATTTCCTTAGAAATCTTTCAGGCAATGTATTGTCTCAGGGTCTTCCTCTTTGAACTAGTAAGTTACCTCAAGGAAAACAGAGTAATCTTGGAAAACTCATATATCAAGAAGCATCCCCTCTGCAAGCTTAATCAACACCCATTGATGTTGGTGGAGAAAGATCCCTTTGATTTGAGTGGGAACTGGTTTGAAACCTTTAATTGGGTATATATCTTAATCAGAACAAAAAGCTGTTCTTTGAGGCCTCTTGATTGAGCAGATATTATTGCCCATAAATGGATAACCCTTGGCTCGTTTGCTCAAATACTGCTTCTTTTTTCCATACTTAATCACACCACAATGAAATAGAAATCAATCCTGATCAAGAGAGTTCACTAATGTCTGAGTTTTAATGAGAAGCTTTTTGTGTCAAAAGGCTACTGCATCTTTTCTAACAAGGCATAAAACCCAGCTTCCATCAGTCCCCAGGAAAGAGTTTTTATTCTGAGATTAGTTTTAGAAAGATTTATGCCTTTTACTTTTCCATCAGTTCTACGTGGCTGCTGTCAATGTACTAATGAGAAATAAGGTTAATAAAGACAATAGGGTGACATTCAACTTCTTGAAAATATTTGAGAACACCTTAAGGTATGATGACTAGTTAGAAATCAGAGATAAAAAACAAAAGCAGAAATTGAGTAGAAACATTTAATAATAATAATAATAATAATAATAATAATAATAATAATAATAATAATAATAATAATAATAATTCGAATTGAATCCTTTCATATAAAGAGGAGTGTGGGTCTAAGAATTTATAAAAAGTTTCTTGAACAAAAATGTGTGAATCCA
>VWZN01019095.1:163319-184099 GCA_013396955.1 Regulus satrapa
TGTGTGTGTATTCCCAGTCACAGGAGCCAGAAATATCCAAGTTCCCATTTTGGGTTAACTATCTTCTCTTCTCCAAATGCCTTCTGTTACAATAAATGCATGTGTATCCTAGCCAATGATAACTCATTAGCACTTACAAAACCACCTACATATATTTTTTGCTAATTTTAAAATATTGACTCTATAGCTTTTCCATCATCATTTAAAATGTTCTCATTGCTTGCTGGTGAATCAGAGGTCCCAGTCCTAACTGATGCTTATATGCTTAAATTCAGACCTTAACCCATCTACAAATGGGAATTCTCAGATATGTGTGGTTTTGGTACAGGGAATTTCACAGATGTCTACATAATATCATTGCACATTGCACAACAAAAAGATCCCCAAGGTATATGTGTACAGAACAGCTCTCTTCTTTTATGGAACAAACTTTATTTGGGTTGTTCTCAGTGCTATCCTGTGCTTAAGGAACCTGTAAAAAAAAAAAAAAGAAATTATTTCCCAACATCAGACTGTTTCAGGGGCCACTGAGATGATGTCTTTTTAATAAAATAATTCAATTTAAGGGTACAAAATACCAGGTCTGAGGTGCTGCCTTCGCATGATGTACAGAACTGACTTAATGCAAATTCAACCTACCAACTGAAATTCCTGTAAAATTTTTGAAGGGGCAACTTTGTCACAGAGTGCACCAGAAATCTGTATCCACGCAGCTGACACAGAGTCAGCTGAACACTGCACAGTGTGTTCTGGTTAATCAAAAAGAAATGCAGTTGTGTTCTCACACAGGACTTTCATATTTGTATGGTGGGTTGACCTTGAGCAAGCTGATCTGCTATTAATAGACACAATATCAAGCAGGTAATTGAAAGTTATATTAAAAAATGGGATCTTTTTCTCAGAAGCCTGGAGAAGGGACCATAAGTTGGGTCTGTTTTAGAAGTTGAGGAAGAAGCCTTTTTTCTCATCCTGAGGGTTGATTGCCACACTTTGATATTTCAGCACTCCTGGTAGAATTCCCAGCCATTCCCCCAAGCTGAAGCTACATCTGGTCACAATCCTAGGAGCACTACAATAGGATGGAGAGTCCCAAAAAAGTGGGCTACAAAAAAGTTTTTTAGTGAATAACAAGTTAATTGGATAAAAGTAAGAAGGTATTTTCACAATTAAATACTATGGAATAAAAATGATTACAAGTAGAGATCTAAAATCCTGTTGGTCTTTAAATAGTTAAATATTTTAGTCTAAACATAAAAAACATAACAATTCTTTTCAAAGTGAATACGTTTACCACTTCTGTAGATATCTTGAAATTAGTTCTTTTGTTATAGCTCTAGGCACCTTTTAAGCAAATCCATCCCACACTACATCAAACTGACTTTGATGCTATTCTCCATTATCTAAATAAAATGAACACCTGATTGAACCCTGAAGTGGCATCTTTGATAGATCCTTCATTAGTTCCAAAGATGTGTGCTGTTTGCCCCTGATGTGGGAACAGTGCAGGGAGGATGCCAGAGGAGCAGGATGTTGATATTGACGCAATTTGAGCATTGTGTTTGTAACTGAAGGCTGAATCTAAGCAGTCTCAAAGGGAATCAAATGCACCAGAATAAATCAGTGGAATTCAGATGTGTGAAGTACCTTTGAAATGGAAATTGATTGAGTCATTGTAGCATTAGGACATGATTTATTTTACTGAATGTACAGATTATTTTTATATATATACATATATATATTTGGATTTAGACTTGATGATCCTTGATGGCTCCCCTCCAACATGAGATGTTAAAAAACTCTATGATATTAATTTTTTTGTTACACGTTAGCCAGTGTTAATGAATTCAAAGAAACAATTATATTATTGACTGGCATGCTCTTCTAGAGTTTTAGCTGAAATTTCTTTTGTATTTTAATAGCATTCTGATTTATTAAGATTTTAAAGTGAGGTTAATTTATGTTAGTTGATTAACAGTATTGTTAGGGAGGATCAATAATGGGTTTGAAGTATAAGTTGCTTAAGTCTGTTTAAATTTTCTGAAAGGTTTGCAAAAGGCTTGGAACAGTTTGAATTCCATTCAGGATGTTTCAGGTATGGCAGTTTTAATGGACTTGCTCTACACTGATTTTTTTAATAAAGTCAAAAAATGCTTTCGTTTATTCCCTTTTTCTCTTTTATCCACAGAAAAATACATAAAACTTGACATTAGTGGGAGATGTGATAATGATGGTGGCATGTCACCACTTCTTGTTTCCTCACTGCTGTCTGACTATCTTTTTATGAATGAAATACAATTTCTTTCTCAGTCTTTCACCTTCTTTCTGCCCTGGTGTTTTTACTTACACATTTTAAATTCTTCTCTTTGTCCTGGGGGAAAACAAATTCCTACAGGAAACCTCCCCTCTTCCCATCCTGATCTTTTCTTCATTTACTTTGTACATAGGCATTTGCTATAAAGAAATTAGTAAATATAAATATGTAAAAGTAGAACAAGGAGGTAACCTTTAGTCAACAAACCCAAAACACTTAAAATTTTTCCATGACACTAAGCATTATGGAAAGTGTGAATGCAGAGCTACATCTTTGATAGAAACAGCTTCAGCATCAATGAAATCACATGAGCTTGCTGTGGCTTAGGTCTGCTCTTATAATGTCAGAGCAATATCATGGGTTTTTTAATGAAAAAGAAACATTATGTATCTTTGAGTCTTATTCTAAAGGCCTCTGAAGACTGGAAAAGTATCTTTACCTTCCATGGTCTGTGAACTGTCTTACTTCTCAGCTTTTCTTACCAATTCCCAGCACAAATTTCAGTGCAAATCTGCCACAGTTTTGCCAGTGGCCTTGATCTGCATAAGTGTCAAATGAAAGAAACTGAAATTACTAATTGGAAAAAATGGATGCACTAATAGTAACAGGCAAATGAACTACACTTCTAGAGAGCTTCAGCACTGCAACATTATTTGAGTTTTCTGCAAGAAAGCTTCCAGATGGATATACATTTTTTAAAAAACTGGAACTTTAAATAAAACAAAAATAGTAGGCAACCATAATCCCAAGACGCAGATGTATTCATGTGGCTGCACTTACAGCCTGGATGGAGAACACTCCCAAGTTAGGTCATTGATTTCCCATAACGACCTCAAGGACATTGTTATGGGAAATCAGAGAGAGCTTTCACAAACATCCTGCACCTGTTATTGTGAAAGAGATAGTTTATGTTGAGTACGTGATGTTTACTCTGAAAGCCGTAATCTGTCTTTCACCAATGGTGTGGTTCAAGACCTGTGCTGGACACTTATAAATATTCAGACTTTTCTAAGTTAAGACGTTTTTTGCCTTCTTCTATTTGGAGTCAGTTCTTCATTATTGCGACACTATGAGGCTCAAACAGTGACATATTCACTAATGCTAAATCCTACATAGTAGAGCTATTATTGGTTGCTAATAAAAGCAAATATTTTATTGTCAGTTGCACATTAAAAATAATATATGAAAAGCCCATATTAGGTAGCTATTTCTAAACTGCATTCTGAAGCAAGAGCTCTTAAACTTTTTCTAAGGTTTCTAACTTTCGTTTTTAGATAAAAAACTCAATTTCTCTGGACTGGGAAAAAAAGAGTGGCTAATTACCAAAGGTCAGCTTAAAGGTTACCAGAATGAATGGTGTCTTTAAGCGCTATGTCTGCTATCTAATATTTTATCTTTGTAAAAGCCTGATGCTTCTCTATGAAAAATTAAGAACAACCTGAACTTTTAGAAGTAACATGTACTCCATTGCTTACAATACAAACCTTTTGTCTTGGTCTTGTCTGTGACAGTAGTCATGAGAACATTAGAATCATGAAATTTGGTTCCTATAAGTCTTTTAGTAGGTGAAAAACCGTCATATAGTTAAAACCCAAAAATCCAAAGTCAATTCTCTTTCAAGGCTTTTTAAGGGTCTTGAAGTCATTACAGGTTAAAAAACAAAAAACAAAAAAACAAAAAAAAAACAACAACAACAAAAAAAAAGGCAAAAAAAAAAACCACAACCAAAAAACTTCACTATGAAAAGATCTGTTTAATATGACATTTGTTTCCCATAAACAAGGTTCTGCAAGCAGCATACTAAATATTTCATGATAGCAGATGCAAGAGGTGGTGTTCAGCTAGTTTTATCCTCTGTAATCCAAGGGGAAAAAGGTCCACTCTGTGTGTTCATCTAGGGCAGAGACAGAACATGCATTGGTTATAAGGTTTACAGGGCTCCCATACTAAAAAATTAAAATCCCCCATTAAAATCTAAGTTAAATGAAATTTTATTGTGTTTTATCTACTAAACTTCAAATCCATTTAGCTGCGGCACCATTGATTCAAAACTACAACAACAACATCAAGAACAAAGGAATAAAAAAGAGGAAAGAAACAACCCCTGATCTGAGACCATCTCATACATTTAGAAGACCTTGGATAAAATCTGGTTCCACTGAAGCCATTAAATGTATTAATTGTGAAACAGGGCACGCTTTTATCTTCAGTGTCTTCACCTCTGAATAACAATAAGACTTATCCTACCTGTCATTGAAAGAAAAAAATATATCAAGTTCAAGCAAAGGCAAGTATCTTTATCCTCTCCTGCTGATAGTATTTTGCTGATGTCTCTTCTCTTAACCAAAGCCAGCTCCAATAGGAGCTTCTTCATATTTATTGACATGCATATGAATCTTTTTAGCATTACCCCTTCATTTTCTCCTTGGTTTTAATATTATAAACTTTGCCATTTTCACGCTATCACTGCCTTCATTCCAGATACTGAAACTGATTTCTTATTCTCCATTGCTGGATACAGTCTATGTCCTTCTTTCCATCTTTAGGATGTCTAAAACAATCACCATCTTACAGACCCATTTCTGTAGCTAGAGGAAGGGAGGGGTACAATTTCCCATGACTGAACTCTGCTCCAACCTTCACCATACATAAAGGATATATATATATATATATATATGCCTATTACAAAGTACAATACAAGTCTGGTAGGTGGATGATGAGGCTGTTGCTCCATTAAGGACTTCTGACAGCAAGACACCAAGTTCTAGCTGCATAAGGCAATTGGAATATTTCACTTATCTCAAGTTATTATAGATTTTTCACTTTCTTCCACAAGCTTGGCAATTTTATTTTGATAGCTGTTTACAGTTCCCAAAGTGTAAAAGAGATTATTTTACTATATTAGTTCATATAATTTTCTTAAATGCATTTTCTCAAATTACTTTCCTGTTATGACATACTGAAGAGTAATAAGCATGAAACTAGTGTTATTATATTGCTGTTTTCTGTTGATTTTACTATAATTAATTTGTGCTGACATAAATACCAGATTAATAATAATAAGGATATGACATTTCACAGTATTATGTTGTTCTGGATATAAAAAGACCCTGTTAAAAGCTGTCCCAGTTTTTAAAAAAATGAGGAACTCTAGCTTTTGTTGTCACATGAATTTCCAACGCTTATCAGACATAATAGCATTTTAGCCTTAAATTTCTCCAGTTCTCTGCTTTCAGTATCTTTGGTCAGTGTGTGAATATTCAGCCCTCTGTGACAGAGGCTCCATCCCTTCTTTGTGAGCTGGGCATGCAGCAATCTAAACGGCATGGCCACAATTGGTTGGCAGTATTAGGAGCAGGCCGACAGGCTTCCTTCTCTCCTGCATGTGCCTTTACAGCAGCCAGCGCACAGCTTGTGTGTAAACCAGAGAGTGAGTTTTTCCAACCCCTTTTGTAAGTATTATCACTATTATTTAATGAAGTACTTTTTGGGGGGGAGTAATGATTTAGATGCCATGGCTCACAACATATGAAGAAAATTCTGATTCTTTGAAAATTAGGACAGCTAATATTAACTAATAGCAAAAAATACCTCACCGGGTTTTCACACCATATCTTCAGAAGATGTCTTACACATTCCTTCTCAACATCATTTTCAGTTGCCTATTCCTTTGAGAATATGTGACTGTTAAAGCTGATTTTCTTACACATGGTATCACACTCAATTTTTAAGTTTCAACAAAGGCAGATTAGAAACAGTAGTAATACTGGAGAGCTTAATTTCTCTGTCTTGTTTTCAGCCTAATACCTGACAGTTTCCTTTAGTGCTAGGTGGTTCTGTTACTGAGAGAAACAGTAAATAATCAGTCCTTATTTTTAAAGATTACATAATTTTAAAATTTAATACTAATATTTTATATTGAAAGATTAATTATGTTTTTTTTTAAAGATATTATTTCCTGCCTTAGGCTTCTCTTTTTCATTTTGCATCATCCTAGTCTAATTTGTTTTACACCAATTGCAGTCATGTGGTCATCCAAGTTTCCTTAACTTGAAATTTTTCTAGGTTCTCCAACATTATCATAGACATGGACTTGCAGATTTATCCATATCTGTTTTAAATTGTAATGATCAGCCGCTCCAAGGCATTCAAGTAATTGATGATTACTATCACCTGCTAGTATGAAAAAGTCTGAATAAAGCTACTTTTCCCTTGTGTTTGTAACTTTGCATAATGCTATCAGATACCTGGGTTGTAGGACAGCAGCTGTGAGTCTGGGTGTGCACTTCAGACTCTCCAGAGCAGAGGTAATGGTTCAAGGACTGGAGAAACAGAAACAAAGAAGTCCACGTCTCTTTAGGCATCACATTTCTCTCACAGATTTCCTTATTTGCGGTGTTCAGAGATCCAGACTGGCATGGAGCACTGCTGTGTGTAATGGCTTAAAGACAAACACTCAGCTAAACTATGTGTGGAAGTGGCTGATATCCACTGTGTGCCTCTGGGCTAGGGTTCCCCTCAGAGTAGGAAGATGGGGTGGGAAACGCTCTGCACAGAGGACATATTAATTAAGAAGTTGAGGAGAATATGAAACCCCATCTGTTATGATGCATCCTGTGTTGAGCATAGAGTTATATTTGTGACAGTGGTGGTAATTGATAACTTTGCTCTTCCAAGGTGGTTATCCAAGATTCTCACTTTGTGGTTCTGCAGTGTTCTGGCACTCATTTCTTGGGGATATCCAAAGTCTCACTGCAACACTGTTTCTTCCTGTGATAGAAAACTCCATTGCTGGGAGGAACCACACTTTTGAAATAGAAAAAAAAAAAAATCAGCTTTTCACTGAGCTTGTGACAATAATGCTGTGCTCAGAAAGGATTTTTAGTCCATGGGAGTTAATATCGTGTTTCCAGCCTGATTTAGCCCTGTCACAGTGTGATTATAACCTAAATTGTTTAGGAATAGATTCATTCTTCCAGCACCCATTCAAAATGGTGCTCCAGCTGGATCTGCTCTCATGGAACAAAGCGTCAACAGGTGCAAGATAAGGATACCCTGGGATGCTGGTCAGGTGAAGAGCTGAGAACTGTGCCATCTGCAAAATCCTGAACTGCAAGAAGAAGGGGCTAAATTCATGCTCAGGTGACCTATTTACCATCCTCCTTTAGCCCCCCATTCCAGTCTCTGCTAGCACTACATGTCATGATTAGGAAAAAGAGCCATAGGGATATTAAAGTCCCTGATAGAACCATCCTTCACACAGGGAGCAGGGAAGACAGTGAGCAAGCTGGAGGGTGGAAGTGCCAGGGCTGGTATAAAGGTGCTATTTGGGCTGGAGCGTGAGCACAGCTGGGTGTGCTGACACACAGTGAACCCAGCTGGTAAAATCTCAGCACTCGCCTACAAAGACAATGGCAATGCAGATATAGGGACTTCTCTGCAAGCTGGATCAAGACCACATTTTTTTTAAGTGTAAACTGAAGCTTTTAAAAATAGTAACAGATAATGTTTTAAGAGCATAAATAAATAATGGAGTGGCTCACTAACAGAAATATTATCATTAAAAATGGTAGGAGAACAAATTAAGGCACTTAGTTTTGCTCCAAATTAAACCATGGCTTTTCTTACAGGCATAAAATTAAATGTGTGCACAAGATGTAGCTGAAAGACTGGACATTGATGCTTAAATCAATTCAAATACTGTATTTTCAGGTGCAATTCAGTACAACTGAACCACTGCACAGAATTTCATGGATTCCATTAGCCTGTCAGCAAGGGATCAGAGAGTTATCTGTGTAAATTGCTGTAAGGCAATGGTAGTGGCAGTCAGACCCCAAGAATGTAACTGAGATTTAAATGCTTCCTGTGATAATAATGTCCATGGATTTGTGTGGGCTGTTTGGAGGGGAGGAGAAGTCCAAGCTAATAAGAGATTTTTAAAAAATCTTTGCCTGATCTGCTTAATAATTTTTCAAGCCTCATGTTTATTGAAGTGCAGGTCAAAATGAAGCAAATATTTAAAAGCACAAAATTATGATTCACTGGGGTTAGAAGGCAATAGAGGCTTATTTTATTATCCTCCTCTGAAAAATAAAAGCAAATTGAAGAACAACTGAGAGCATCATTAGGCAATGACTGAGATAATGATATATAGCATCCTCTCTTTTATGCAAGTGTGCAGTGTGCTTCAGCTTGAAGGCAGAAGAAGCAGCTTTCATTCACCCCTCCTACACTGTGTGGGACTGTCAAATGACAGCCCTTGAAAGTAATCATTATTATGACATAACAAATGGAGGATTTGGAGGAAAAAAAGGAAAGCAGCCATTAAGAACCTATTCAAGTTGCTATTTCTGCTGTTTTCATTTATGGGCTGCTTTCACTTTGACAAATATAAAAATTATTGAAATAAAAAATTATTTAAAGTGCAACTTTTAGACCAAACAATATTTTTTTGACTACACTCTTTCCCTACATGCTGCAAAATTCAAATCAAGAGATGTAAATGTCTAGGATTAAAAATAACAGCTTTCACACTTTCCATAACTCTGATTATCAAACACCCATATCTAATAAATAAACCCTTTTATTTAATGGCAGTCTGGATTTTTAAAAAATGGTTTAGGTTTAATTTGAAATCAGGAAATGGAAATGGTCTTGTTTTGTTGGGGAAAAGTGGAGGTTTTTTGCTTTAAAGATATTTTGCAACAATCAGGTTTTGTTAAAAATCTCAAAGTTAACTATTTTTAGCACAACTAAGGAAAGACAAGTAGAACTTTGATCCCTTGTAACAGACACTTAATATATTTTTATATTAAAAATATTGCTTTAAACTTCAGGTTTTGGGTCTTACAAGATGTCTCCTGGAAAATCCTGACTTGGGCTACAGACATGTTGTATCATTTGGTCCAATTTTTGATGCTCACTGGAAGTAATCAAGAAGTGGGTAAAATAGATTGCTATGTAACATGAAAAAGAGGGTAAGAATTTATCCCCCACTGAAGACTTGTCTATAAATACCCTATTTTACCATCACTAAAGACTCTAGATCACAATTCATACTCAGTAAAGCTCTTGACCATGCTTAGGTTTTCAATACTCGCTTAACAGCTGCTAGCAACACTGGAATCTAAATGTACATGCAAGTACTTTCCTACAAAAGGTTGCAACTTTTTCTGAAACTTTGTAGAACGAAGACTCAAATCGCAGTTAGTGGCAGAAATGTTGTTTACACTCTCCTCAGCACTTAAACTGGTTTTTTATCTCACCTCAAGTGTACATACATATATGTTGATAATTAGCTATTAGACTACATCCAATATGAACATGATGCTATAGCTCTCAAATTCCCATGACCACAGCAACACATCCCTAGAATTTACATCACATGAGCTGTGGGCAAAGTGTGTCTTTATTCCCACACAAGTCCATCTGAGCCAAGTGCAGATGCCACTGATTTAGATCAACAGTGGCAAAAGTAGCTTTAGCAAACTTATAAACTTCAGGCTTCCTCTGGGTTTAACCTTTCTCTAAGCCTCCTTGTTGTGTATGTGAGGTTTTGGCTCTTATACAGGTGTATTGGATCAATACAGCTAAGCTGGAATTCTGCACAGTTTCTAAAACTAATACGTCTCTGGATGACTTTCTGAGGAAACTGAATAAAATGTTTGATCCTGGTATAATATTGGTGTGATTTGTTAACCTAACATTCTTTTACTCACATTTTCCTACTCCAGAAAAAATAACATAGGGTGAGATTTTTGGTTTCTGTCTGCAAGGCATCACTTCTAAAAAGAAAAATATATTTAGAATTCACTTTTCTCTTTACCTGCACTGTGCGTACTGGGTTAACTTTAAAATATGCTTATCTTTCTGTAACTTTTCCCTAAAGGTATTTCAATTTATCTATAGTTCTATCTTATGATTAACATCAGCTTTACAGAAAAATTATTTTCTCTATCAAAAGGGAAAGTTTTAAACTAAATTATGCATCTGCAACCTATTGTGAGATGTAATTTTGGATTTAATTCTGGATGGTTAAGGAGTGAGTTCTGTAATTTAACATTATGTTTAATTTACATAACAATGGTGTAGGACCTCAGATTCTTTCCTGCTTGACAAAGACAGAACAAAGAGAGTGTTGTCTTCTGCTTCAAAGACCTTATAGTTTAAGGTAAAGGTGTCATCTCCTGTTCTGCTGAACAGATGACCAGAAAGTGGAGCAAGGTCCTGAGAGGAAAGCATTAGCAGTAAACAGTTTTGAAACAGTATAAACCATAGATAAAAATCAAGGCAAGGACATTGGATAGTAAATTCAACCCTGTGGCCTGATGTAGTTTTCTACTTAAGGTTACTCTTAAATTTCTATTTATGGAATATAATGGAACTCCATACAAAAGAAGGGGTCTTCATAGTGGCATCTTCATCCATGAGAAACTCTGAGGCGTTCTGCTAGTACTGCATGAACTTCATCTCTATGTTAACTTTGTCAAAAACTTCCACTGATTTATTTATTCACTAATTCATTTTTTCCTCTGTTTTCTGTTTAGAGGTAATTCTCTGTGTGACAATTGTTGGCAGACCGAGAGGCAGAAAGACTGGAGTCTTCCCTTTTCCTCTTTAAGAGGCATGATGAAATGAGTAGATGAGTTTCCGCTGCTGAGGTTTTATGCTTCATGTCAGATCTATGAAGTTAAGTACTCAAGGTCAGAGGGTCTGTTTCTATGTAGGCAGATCTAATTCCATTAATTTCATATCATCAGCCACACTTGCATTTTGGTTCTGAGAATACCCCTGATAACTCTGATTAGATGAAATGCCAATTGAGATGTGGACAGCCATCTTCAGGAAGCTGAGTCAATATTAGTCATTTTATGCAGGCAATCGAACTCAAATAGGAACTTCCAGGCATCTTGAGATAATCTGCTGCATTTGAAATCACAAGTAGGAAATCAAAGAAAGGCTGAAAATCTCTGCCAGATACACTGCCTGCCAGGCAGAGCTGAGTCCATGTGTGTCAGTGACACACAGCACCCTTCTAAAAGTGAGGGGTGCAGAGGCTGGATGACAGGTAAAGGAAGAGGATGAAGTCACTCTGCAGGTGAGGAACTAGGAGCTGACATTCTCAGCAAGGCAAGCAGAGCCTGTACTGAGACAATCCAGGGCTGTCCCACTTTTCCTGAGCTAGGAGTGCAGAGCAGGCCTATAAAAGCAACCAGCATCAGACGCAGACCAGCATTCAGCCTGCAAACCCACAGTGATGAGACAAGTCTGAGGGGAAGCCAGAAAGCCAGTGCAGAAGCTCAGACTCAGAGTAAATATCTGGTAGGAACAAGATGTAGCACACTTAAGATTGCAAAGCAACCGAAGTTCATCCCAGGTGAGGACCAAGAACAAGAGCTTCAGCTATAAAGCAGCTCCCAAAGGAAGGAGAGACAGTCTCCTCTGAGGCTCTTGCTGTACAGCACCATTCATCAGTGGCCAGACCTTGAGCACAGTCATCTAAATACATAGGATGGGGAAATTGTGCTCCAGACCTTTAACACCTCCATCATCTTGTGCTGCAGTGATGCAGGATACCAAATTAGTGGACTGGGACAGGTATTGGACTCCTGGATGCAAATGAGTATCCTGATACTTTTCTTTCACACCTGGACTCTTCAAAAATGGGCATCAGCTCACTGGTAAACTATGATGCAGTGCAGATGAGATGACTGGATGTGATAATTTTTTTTTTTTTTTAGTCAGATTTATATTTGGGAGAAAAAAAATAGGAAAATAAAGCAGATTGAAACATGCAGTTATGATAAATTTGCTTTGGATTTGCTAAGATTTGCACAGTGAAAACTGCAAAAATGCTAGGAATGTCAAAGCAGCTAATTTTTGCATTTTCTAAAATATCTTTCTACGCATTTCCCAAATTCCTTAATTTCAGACACTAAATAGAAGCAAAGACACAACAGACAGTCTTGGCAATGTTATTAAGGTAAAAATGATCCTTTCCTACTTATTAAGAACTCACATTGTCTGATGATGGTGAATGTTCCTTCTTTCTTTCACATTTGTGGTATACTAGCTGCCCTGTTTTTTAAGGTATTCCAAGTTACTGTCAGAGATAATGGAATGTGTGCTGAACCAATGGTAACATGCAGGCTCCTGATGGAGACATTGACAGAATGGCATATGTGGATTATGCCTGGGTATGAGCTCAGGCACTTGCATCCTGCTCATCCACACAATCTCTTCTCTGTTGTGGAATGTTCCAATCAGTGTATTTTGCTATAGCAGAGAATGCCATGTGACTCTCCATGTGAACTCTCTGGTGCCACCTGCCATTGTGGCTACACAGTGGTCCACTGGTCCATATCCTCTTTTGTTTCTGAATACAGATGTTGTCAGAGGAGAGACAGAGAGATGTTCCAATCTTGTCCTTTCCATCTTTTCCTTTCTGTTTACTTTGGCTGTTATGGATTACTGCTCTCCTCACAAGGGTGGACTTTTGCCTTCAACAGTCTTGAACCCATTTGAATGTCCCTCAGAAAAGTGCCCATGGAGGCCGATGCCCACTTATTCATTTTACACCTCCTTTAGGGAATGTAATTTCTCACACTCTCTTTCCAAGGCTGGATGAGAGCACTCCTAGCTAAGGACAGCTTTGGCTAGAAGGATTTCAGATACACTGAAGCAGAAAGCATTGGACACTGTGAAAGCCATGAGAGGTAAGCAAGCTTGTTGACATCAGGAATGAGCTACCCAAATACCTTATCCTCACTCCTCGTATTTTGCTCTAGTCCCTCTCTTGCTTTTTAATCTGTCAGACATCCAAGAGTGAATCATCCTACTCTAAATTTAATACCTAGGAATTTTTTGTTTTCAATTTGGTGAAGGGACTTTTTTCCATGTTTTGATTTGGCAGTAAAATGGAAAATGTAATTATTCTTATATCCTTAATCCTTATGGCTTTGTTGCACATATAGGACAGTGAATGAGCAAGGTAGTCAGAAGAAAAAAAATTAATAGTGTCAAGTATTCAATAGGTTTCACAAGCAGATTTTGGAAAGAAAGTGGTTTTTTTTTGGAATGAAAGTTTGCCAGGAGAGTGGATGAAATTTAGTTCAATTTTGTAAACTTGCTTTTGCTTGGATAATGAAATTCCTAGGTCAAAGGGAAGCAGAAAAGATTTGTAATACTGATTCTGAAATAGAAGATTGTAGAGCCAAAACATATTATAGAATAGACACTGAAGACTAGAAGGCCATGAGAAGTCGTCAGGATCTCATATTCTTACCTTCCACAGAATTTGGGAAAAATTGTCCCTTATTGTATTATTGTGCATTTGAAGGGAAACACAAAAAGCTCCCTGCTAAAGTTAGATCTTATTGTCTGTTGTTTTATTTACCAGACTTCCCTCCTATAAAGACATGCTACTTCAGCTAAACAATTTCTATTTTCATGATTTTGATGGGGAGGCATTTATAAATTTAACCTCTCTTACTGGTAGAGTGAGGCTCTCCTGTGTCAGCGGGAGCAGACTTGCACCTCCTTGAATCCCTGTTTTCCAACAGGCAACAGACCCCAGGACAGACAGACAGTGAATCTACCAGACCCAACACAGTCTTTTTGACTTATTCCTGCTTTTGCTGCCTTTAAAACAGCCAACAGAGTCTCTGTTGGAATCTCTGAGATATTAACTATTGAACTAGGGTAAAGAGGAAAGCCCCATGCCTGAGCTCCTCCTGTCCTTCCTTATCCAGACCACACAGGTCCTGCTACATCTGAGAATGGCAACCAAACCACTCCTTTGTCAGTGACACACAGCGCCAGCTTAACAGTGTGAGGTGCAGAGTCTGGCTTACAGGTCAAGGAAGAGGGCTGAGTTATTACTGAGAGCCCAGAATCTGATCAATATGTAGACCAATGGATGTTTTGCCTGGATAAAAACTGTGAGATAATAATAATTTAAATATGTAGCCCAGGTGCCTTAAGCAGCATGAGTCACAGACTATGAATGAACTCGACTTTCCCCTTCGGGACTGCAGAATTTGGTTCTGGGCTGTTAATAAACTTTTGTTAAAGGCTCATTTTTTTAACTTGCTGTGCATACTGGTTCAAAACCTGGAGTGTTTAAGGGCAGGTTTAAATGTAAGCACAAGAGTAGTGCCAGTGCTGTCCATGGGGCTTTATCTATCATCCACGCATGAGTGGTCTGCTGGAGCAGAGAGAAAATGTTCAGCTTCTTGTAAGATCAAATGTTATGACAGTGTGTGGCTCTCAGTGACTTGTAAGTTTAATCGCTTTGCAAAATATTTCTCTTCTGGTACCAATTTCAGGACAGGTATTGATTTCACATCTTTTAGAAGCTTCTCCTCCTGCAATTATGACTGCACTTTCTTGTTCATCTGAACATAATATGAAATAGATATTGCCAGAACAAAGATAAGTAGATATAAGATTTCCTTATTACTTTGTCAATTAATTTCCATATATTATTATGTGGAAAGACCTTACAATACAATGGCTTGATAGTGTTTGATAAACCACGTTTTTTTGTTGAAAATTTATGTGTACACGCAGGGAGGCTGCACACCACCTTGTCTACAAATGATTGTTTCTCAGAAAGTGAACACACCATGATAATTTTTTTCCCTGGTAATTGCTTCCTTTTTAGATCTCTGACACTGTAATCCCTTCCTTTATACATTTTATGGATTGAGATTTCTTTTCCAGCATGATGGATTTTAAATAACTTAATTACTATATTATAAATAGCATGTATTATAAGTTGCTTATATTATAAATAATGATACATAGTCCTTGTGAATACTGAGAATATAAATCAGATTGCTCTTGCTGTTTGCACTATCAGAAAAAATCCACAATTGAATTTCAGCCTTATGTTTGATCATAGACCATGAAATTAGTGGGTAATAGCAATGTACTGAAACTCTTACTCTTTAAAAAGGATCAGAACTAGAAATTATCAAAAAAGCGGCTTTATGAAACTGTTGTTCATATGCAGCTTGAGTCATTTCTGCACCTCACAGAAGAGAAACAGGTGAAAAGTCAAATTTACATTTGGTGGCAGCTGGTTATTAGCTAGTGTAAAGGTTCTACATATGGTCTTTAAACAGTAAACAAATAAAGCAAAAATTTACTGGTAGATCTCCTACTACACTTCTTTCATTTCTTTATGGTGATTTGTATGAGTATGTTATTGACATACACAGTTACCGCTCTGCCATTTTGACAGGAAGTATCTGCAGAAAGGTCATTGTATACCTCAGATAATGCCTGACTTCCAGGAAAGTGTTCCAGCCATATAAAAGGACAACCCTCCATGGGAATATCCTCCTGGTTGTATCTAACACCACCCTGATTCCTTGCAGGGTCAGCCACAACACCCCTCTGCAGCACTACAGCCTGACAGCCGGCGCGGAGCCACAAGGAAGCCACTGATACCAAAGCCCTAAGTCCAAAGGAATGTGCAGCTGGGGCTAACACCCTGCTGGGGAAGGCTGTCCAGCAGCCAGGTGTGAGGCACAAGAAGCCACTGGGCCAGCATGACTCATGAAACACAGTAAGCATTTTGTGTTTCACTGCTGTGTATTAAAACAGAAGATTATGAGATCCTGGTCTGAGAGGAGGGGGACTTGTGCTCCCCTCTGTGAAGCCTGCTGGTTGCATGGCTTCACCGAAGCTGAGGTATGCAGAAAACATCACACAAAAGGGCTAGAGAAAGAAGATTAAGTTTAATGAAACCATACAATTCAGTTGGCATAGATTGAAATTCTACAACACATCTGGATAGGACAGAATTGAAATACAAATGTTAAAAAAACTACTATGGTGGTTGATGCTTCTGTTACTCTTTTTGTTGATGTCTCTGAAGGCACTTTCTGAATGATGAATCTTGATGTCTTGGAGAGACATTTATTACTCCTATAAAAAGCCTGAGTAAACTGAGGCTCTGCAAAGTAGTTTGTCCAAGTTTAAACCTGCAGGGGTGGGGAGCAAAAGCAACTCTCTAAGCTGGAACTCTCCACTGAGAGAGCTAGCAAAGTGGGGGGGTGCACAGACAGGATAACTGACTTGCAATGAGGAAAAGTATATTCCATAATGTGTGATATTCTGCTCAACAATAAAAGCCCAGGGAAAGGAGAAGGAAGGGGAATGTCCATGACTGTGGCATTAGTCTTTCTGAGGAAATATTAGAGGTGGTGAAGCCCTGCTTTTGTGGAAGTGATTGGCCATATGCCTGCTGGTAGGAAATAGTGAATAAATTCTTTCTTTGCTTTGCTTTTGGGAGTAGCTGTCATTGCCCTATGAGATTTATATCTCAATGCACAAGCCTCCTCACCTTTCTGTAATTATCTCCTCATCCTGCCAGAGAGGAGAGTAAATGGGTGGCTGTGTGGGTGTCTGTAGGCCAGTGACAATCCAACACCTGTTCTCAGGTCTGGTCTGTGCATTCAGCACTAGGCTTCTGCTCACAGAGCTGTACTCAGCCAACCCCCAGTCAGCACCTGAGATTTCAGACTTAGAAAAAACCACATTTTTAAAGAAATCCAGATTAAGAGAAGCCAATATTTTGCTAAATAAACAAAGAGGCACTGTTAAAAAAACTTAGCTGAAGTTTATTGATCTCAACTATCTAAGTGGAATAATCAACCCATCAAACCCATTATACTCTAATCAACATATCATGACATTCTGGTGGAAGGTTTCCAGAGAGGAACTTTAGCATAACCAAATATTCTCTGAACCAATCAGGTAGTATCATACAAGTATAATTTGTGTGCCTGAAGCAAAGTGGTGTTTTTTATTTTGTTATTTTCTTTAAAGTACAGATAAATAATAATTTTTTAAAACCTATAATAAAGCAGTGTTACAGATCTAGTTTTTATCTCAAAACACACAATAACATTGAAATAAAAAACCAAAATACTCTGTGAGCCCTACTGCTTTGTCAAGAGAAAGGCAGAAAAAGTGTTTGACATTAACTGCTTCCTTAAAATTAATCTCATTCTTTCAAGACCTGTGCATAATTCAGTTTTAGATTAGAATGTTTAAGGGAAATCTTCAGCCTAAAAAAGCAAAAATGGTCCTCTTTGAATGTGTTCCAATTTTATCATAATGATATGCTGTAATTGAAGGAGATCAAAATCTTATATTCATCTTATTTTCTTCATGTTATTAAGAGTACATTTGGTTTAATTATTTTTCCTATGTGAATATATCTTTCAAAACCCAATGCAGGGTTAATAGGTGGAACAAAAAAAAAAAAAAAAAAACAACAAAAAAAAAAAAACCAAAAAAACCAAAACAAAACAAAAAAAATAGTCAGTTCCTTTTTCCCCCATCAAATTTTATTGCAACAATAAAATACATAAATATGTATTTTACCATAAATATGGTAGCAGGACTGTCAGATAGAGGCAAAATTGTATTTTAACTATTTTTGATTCACTGTGTTTCAGTCTGATAGGGCTTGAACTTGGTTATTATTCTTGGCCAGAAGTAGTTCTCATTTTAAGACAAATTATATGAAAACAACTTCTATTTAAAGAATTGCAGCACCTTTTAAACAAATGAGATCATTATGAAGCATGACATGTTACATAAAGGTTCTATGTATAAAATGGCTAATAAATTACAAAGGTAACAAAAGATAATTGTAACAGTAACCTATGCCATTTAGAAACAGAACAACAGAATCATCAAGTGATATTTGAAGATCAGTTAGGAGTTTGCCTCTGTATCAATATCTAAATACTTTTATACACATACACACAATTAAAGGGAATTTTACAAGGAGAAAAGGTAAAGCCAGATATATGTTTCCTTACTCTGTGTGACTTTTTACTTAGTGAAACTGTTGTTTTTCCCACAGATTTTCAGAAACACTTTTGATACACACTTCTCTTGCCCTTCCATTTTGTCTGATACACATATTGTCACACTGACCCAAAAATGGCTTGAACAAAGGTTTCTGCAGGTATTTTATCCCATGCTTTTGTCCTTGTCAAAGAGAATACTCTTCTCCATTCCTCGGGTATTGATACTACATTCCAAATCCCAGTATCTCTGTGCCTGAGCCCAGAAATTGCAGTCAGGTGGCAGGTTCTCTTCTCCATTGTGGATGGAGAAGAGGTTTTGCTAGGGGAAGACGAAGAAGACCTGGACATAGCAGCAGCTCGAAACTAACAATAAAGAAATCCAGAAAGTAGAGCTGTGGACTAATCCCCTCTTGACAGTTAGGTCAAGTACCTCATTGTGCACCTCTGGAAAGGTCTTCCTTTTGGTTGAGATTTATAGCCACGAAGCTTTGTTCAACATATGGATCAGTCTGATTCTCCTGGGAGGAGGACTTTGGGAATGGCATTTTTAAAAACCCCTGAATTTTGAATGTGAGAATCTTAAGTCTGTTTGCAATTGTAGGATAGAGGGGAGGCCAACATGCTAGGAATGAAAAAAACCTTTGCCAAAATTTTACCTGGCCATAATAGAGCACTATGTCATTCTGAAATTTTATCTTTGTAAGTGGGAGAAACCTTACCAGAGCTACAGAAGAACCTCTCATTTCTGGTGCAAGAATAGCAAAGGATGGCAATGCTGTAGTCATGCAATCATGAAAGAAATTAAAATGAGGAAGGTGGAAAAATGTATATAGTATGTGGTGAGCTTTCTCAGGTGGCTGCACCACACGCCTGCGTAATTTAGATGTCTTTGGAGACATATAATGAGGCAAGTATGATTTCTCATCCGCTTTTGCAAGCTTAATGTTAGTGAAGCTCCAGCAACTTTGACTGAGAAAAATGAGAGGATAATTGAGTTCAGGGTCCCTGCTTTGAAGACTCAACAATCTAATTTTGGACTAAGGCAAAAAACCAAAACAAAACCCAATTAGAGAGGAAAGGAAGAAGAACTCCCTCAGGTTATGCTCTTGCCTTTACTGGACAGGCTACGTGTCTTTAATAGAACTGTAAATCACCAGTTTATTACCATCATGATCAATAGGAAGAAAGAGATTTCCCTTTATTGTGTGTCATCAGAGCACAAATATCTAAATTTTGCATCAATATCATAGCTGATTTTCTGTTCATGTATGATAAAATTACTAAGCTGATATTTTAAAAGACATCTGCAAAAACATCTGTGATTGATACTCCTTTTCTATCAAACTAAAGAGCTTATTATTGTATCTGTCTTCTGTAGATGACTGTGCACCACTTTCTCTCAGAGTCAGATTGCTCCTCCTGCCCTCACAGAAAAGTACATGTGAGATCTCATGTGCCCCATGTCTTAGCAGCTGCCACTGATGATTATGTCTCTAATGGCACTGTGGCTTACTGCTATTTGTACTGCTCTACTGAGCTGCACTTGGAAATGGATATTAAGGTAAAACCTCTTCATTAATATGTATTTTTCCTTTAATCTCACATTACGTACTGGCTAAAGTAAAACCTCATGCATTGCACAGGCAGTATAGAACTTGCAAGGAGAAAATTAATTCAGCTTCTGCCTTTTAGAGCTTGTTCGTTTGCTTGTAATCACAGAAATTTTTTTTCCTTTTAAGATTCAATTCTCCCACTTTAGCTCAAAGCCTTTATAATTTAATTCCTGGATATGATACTAAAGTTTAATCTTTGAGGATGTTGAAAAGTATTTCCTGCAAAATGTTATGGGAATAATGCAGGAAACATATCCTGAAACAACAGACGGCTGCTGGAGTTTTGTGATTTCAGTTGTTTTGGCTTTAATGTCAAGAGTGAGCTTGCTTTGCTTTGCTTTGTTTTCTTCCTTTCTTCAATAGCAACATTCCAGACCTTCAAAGCCAATAGATTTCTTGCTGTAAACCCTACCATGTATTGGGTTCATCTTCTGGAAGACAAGAAAGGGAAGGTCAAAGGTAACAATTGTTGTAGTAAAAGACATTTCCCGTCATCCATTGTATCATACACATGAATGCTCTTTTCCCAGCTGAAGCTGTTGATATACTTTATCCAAAGCTTTGCTCACTCTACAATATTTCTCATAGTAATGAAAAAGGAAACTGCTGAACCAAAGAAAAAAATAAATCCTATCAAAAGGTTAGCATTTCACTCACAGATTTTTCAGCCAGTTGAATACCAGTGCTCTGGTGTATACACATTGAAAGTATTTTCTCTTTGCATCTGGTATTTTTCCCGACAAAATACATTTCATAGGATTCANCTTTAACTATATTTTAGCATTTAAATATACTTAGAGCCAAAATATTCCAATGTTCAATTATTTATCTCTGAGATTAGGGCAGCTCTGAACTTTTTCTATGCACTTTTTATAGTATGATGCTGTCAGCTTCCAGAGATAGGAATTTATTTATCCCAGGACACACAGAGGCTTCAGACTGATCACTGTCTTTCCATTAATATTGGATAAGACCTAGATTCTTTTCTAGCTCAAGTGGGACACTTTTTTTTTTTTTTTTTTT
>VWZN01019095.1:184129-228717 GCA_013396955.1 Regulus satrapa
TTTTTTTTTTGTCAGTTCTGAAAAATGCAGATGGGAAGAGTGAAATGCCTGGAAAGAGCAGTTCTACCTATGTTAGATCTGAATTGCTCTCTAAGGTGTCTCACTTTCACCACAAACTACTGATCATAAAAAGCATCTAATTTAGGTCCAGAGCCCAAGACATTTTAATGTATACATTGAGAACTATAATATCAGTCCAACAGAGAGGTGTTTTGAACTGTTTGACACATTTACTCAGAAGATGAAACAATTTGTAGATATTCTTACAAAGATAAGATGTTTCACACTAGGTAGTAGCTGTGGAAGGCAAAGAAGTTGACTAAACCTGGATGATCACTAGTAGAAGATATGCTAGGCATGTATGGCAGTCACAACTAATGTTTAACATCCCCCATCCATAAAGGTTGTGAATGACATGTGCTGTTAAGTGGTTCAGGGGAAAGATGACAGATTTGTGAATGGAAATAAACTGTTAAGGAGGCTAAGGTTTGCAAGAAGCTCAAGGTACATTTCTACATGGGGAGTCACTTATGACTTGGCCGTTGTCCTAAATACAGAGATACACTCACGTGGAACAGACTAGGAACCAGATTATCCCAATGGTTTTGCTTGTTATGTCCCTCTCCTGTGACTCTACTAATAAAGTGAGAAGACAAGACCCAGGTAATTCTTTGGTGCTAGAAATGAAAAATATATTAACTGGAGGTGTTTAAATTCTGAAGATCAATCCAAAGATATCTAGCTAGGCACATGAGAAACCTGAAAATTTCCTTGAGACAAAGGTGGTATTTATAAGACCAAATTTTGATCTATGCTTTTGTCATTAATAGGATGAATGAACACTTTCAGAAAATGTTTCTTTTCATTCTTACTTACATTTATAAGATAGGTGAGATGAATCACCTGCCACAGAAAGGCTTATGTAATTGATTAAAAAGACAGTGTAGGATGACTAGCAATCAATATCAGTATATCAATATATTGATTTCTGTTGTAGACATCCAAAATGTAAGGCAAGATAAATCCTGCCTAAGTTGTCTAGAAGTCAGTCTAGCACATGTCTAACATGATCACTACCTTTCTAAGAGTGATTGACCCATGTGTGCATTTCCCACAGACACCAACACTGGATTTTGCACCTGGGCTGAAGTAAGACCAGGAAGAAGCAGAAAATGAGAGAGGAGTGGCTGGAGAGTAGCTCTGCAGAAAGGAATCTCAGGTTGTAGGTTGGCAGCAGGCTCAGAACAAGTCAGATGAGCACCCTGGCATCCAGGAGGAGATACTGTGGCCTGAGACGTGTCAACATGTAGACATGGTGGATAGAGATGTGGTTTAGTAGTGGACTTGTCAGTTCTGGGTTTACAGTTAAACTGGATGATTTTAAAGGTATTTTCCTATCTTAAATGATTCCATGAGTCTATACATGGTATAAACAACCAGTCAAATCCAGTTGTAATTTAATGTTGATGCAGTCTCCCCTTGAGTATTGAACACAGTTCTGGGTCATACAATTTAAGAAGGATGTGAAGGTCCTTGAATGTGTCCGGAGGAGAGAAACAAAGCTGGTGAAAGGGCTGGAAGGAAAGTCCTGTAGGGAGCAGCTGAACTTTGGGTAGTCTGGAAAAAAAGGAGGTTGAGGGACAAACCCAGTGGTCTCTGGAGTTTCCTGAGGAGGGGCTGTTCAAAGGGAGGGTCTGAGCTCTTCTCCCTGGTATCTAGTAATAGGATACATGGATATACTCAAAGTTGTGCCAGAGGAAGTTTAGACATGACATTTGGAAACAGAATTTTACCAAGAGGGTAGGGAAATAGTGGAATAGACTTCCTAAAGATGTAGTTGGTGTCCCAAGCCTGTCAGTGATTAAGAGACATTTGGACAATGCCCTTAACAACATGCTTTGACTTGTGGTCAACCCTGAAGTCAAGCAGTTGGACTGGATGATCACTGCATGTCCTTACAACTGAAATTATTCTATTCTATTCTATTCTATTCTATTCTATTCTATTCTATTCTATTCTATTCTATTCTATTCTATTCTATTCTATTCTATTCTATTCTATTCTATTCCCATTAGTTTGGCAACCTTTCATGAAAAGTCTTCCAAAGAGGGCAGTTTCATAATTTTCTGTCAGCCCATAAATTTCATGGACACAGCCCCTCAATGGTGCTGACCTTTGGCCACCTCCTTGCACATTTAGTATCCAGCAACATCAAACCTATTCAAGGTCTCAAGTACTTCATATAGGTATAGCACATTCAATGAAAAATGTTACTGCTGCTCAGCTGAACAAGAGACTGCTCATACTTGAATTAAGAATTATTCAAGACACATTAAATGTAACTGAAACTCTCTGTTGGGGGGGGGATGTTCCTATATTTTAGTGCATTTAAACAATCAAAGAAACATAACACCAAAGTGAAAATCAGGAATGACAGCTGTTATTCTCTTTTACAACATTCAAGTATTTGAGCTCATTAAAATCAACCTACCCAAGTGTTGGTTGAACTGATGAGGTTTGAAATATTCTTGGGTTTCTAAGTGAAATATCATCAGAAAATTGCAATAATGACATATAAGTGTTCCTCCATATCTGGATCTCTGAAGGAAGGTACTTTACTGATGATAATCTGAAAAAGACTGAATCCTTCTGCCTCTGCTTCAGATTTTTAAAGCTGGATACTAATTACTAAAATTAAATCCTAGATAAAGAAAGTGTTTCAAACAGAAGACTACTAGCACTTTTCAATTTTATCTTGAAAAGCATTGCTGTAATGGCTTCTGCTTCTATATTTTAAAGAGTGGTGAAAAATTTTAGGATCCCAGAAGCTCAGGGTGATCTGAAATGGGCAATGACAACTGCCCAGAAGGATCCATTTCTGAAATGTACTGCGTACCTTTCCAATGTTCTCAACATAAGAATAACATGGAGCTGTTGTAGCAAGTCCAGAAGACAGTCATAAAATTGATGAGGCTGGACCACCTCTTGTGTCAATACTAACTGAGAAATTTGGGGCTGTCCTGCCTGGAGAAGGAAGAGGTTTTATGGAGACCTTATAGCAACCTTCCAGTATCTGCAGGGGGCCTACAGGAAGCCTTGTGAGGGACTCTTCATAAAAAACTAGTGACAGGAAAAGGAGTAATGAGTACAAAGTGGAAAAAGGGAAAGAAAGTTAGATATTAGGACAAAATTCTTTACTGCAAATGTGCTGAGACAGCAGAACAGGTTTTTCAGGAAGGCTGTGGATGCCCCAACCTGGGCAGTGTTCAAGGCTAGTTTGGATAAGACCTTGAGTGACCTGCATGAGTGGAAGGTGTCCCTGCCCAGTGCAGGGAGAGGCATTTGGACTGGATGATCTTTAAAGTCCTTTCCAACCTCTATCGTCCTATGATTCTCTGAAATCCTTCTAAAGTGGCATATGTATCATCTATATTTTGTTTGCCTGTAATTTTCATAAAAATCCAATTCCTTTCCTAGCAGAAGATTGAACTGTGTCATGTATTAGAAGCAGACTAAGAAATCCAGCAATGGCTGATGTCCCAGAAATATATGAAAGCAGATTCACACCTAGGCTACCTCGTTCTGCACAGTCAGCAAGACATGCACCCTCAGTAACCTGCAGGTTCAAGCTGTCCTTGTTTAGGCAAGAGAGGGTATGGCCAAGACCCCACTATTATTCAACATCACCTCACATCATTGCCAGAGGTGAGGAAAATGGAGGTCTTGCTTCTGGAAAGAATGGTGTTGCTTCTGGTCAAATAAAGGAAAGACATCTACTATTGCTTTATTGTCCCAAGCTTGGTGAGCATTTTGGATATAAATCATTCTCTCTTTTGCATACTTTTGTTATTAATATTGGTGGTATTTTCTGTTCCTTATCTCATTTCTGTTTCCAGTAAATTGTAAATTGTTCTTATCTCAACCCATGATTTTTGCCTTTTCTGTTTTCAGACAGAAGGGGGAAAGGGAGTGAATGTCACTTCAGGTTCTCAAAACTGGGGAGAACCATTCCTAAACCACAGCATAAGCCAAAAAGCAACTCAGTCACAGCTCAGTTCATGTGCTGCTCGAGACAGGTCAACCGCAGCCAAATAGAGCTGACACCTTGTCAGGGATAAATGTGATCACAGGCTGAGCTGAATTCACCATGGTCCAGTAGTCTGGAAGATATCCACACTTTGCTTTTTTGGACTGCATTTGTCTATAGTGTAACAGATGCTTCCTTGTAGAGGTTTGAATCTGAAGCCCAGCACTGTGTATCCACAGTTCATTTTCCAGTAGCCTGAATGCAGTCCCATTTGAGTTCTGCCTACAAGTCCCTGCTGCTCTCCAGACAGCTGTGCCACAGCCCTTCCAGGAGACAACATGGGTCTTTTTTGTCTGCCTGATGTTGTCATTGAAGATGAGCAGAAGGGCTTGATGGAGGTTGCTGGGAGTTGGACGTGGTATATTGGTTCAGGATTAAACTCTAAATAGGGCTAGCATGAAATGGTCTTGAGTTGTACGATGCCACAACCTGAGCTAAAAGCCCTCCGAGAGGTGAGCTGTGTCAATACACATTTAAGGTGGCTTTGAGCCCACGCTCAATGAACCAGGGAGCTGAAAACATGGGGTCAGGTGTGCTTAATCCCATTCCAAGACATGTTGCAAGAGCAATGTAGTCTCCTTCTGGGTCATTTGAAAACCAGCACACTGACTTTTGTGGAGATCTGAAGACTGTTTCTAATCTGAGAGCCTTTATGTATCACATGGTGCTTCCTGTCTCCACTGAAGTTCACTAAAATCTTCTCGGATTTACTAGTGCTAAAGTAAAACCCTTGCTAGCTGTGAGACTAATAGAATCACAGGATGAACTAGGTTGGAAAAGACTTTTTAGATCATCAAGTCCAACCTATGACCTAACTTAACACCTCCTGACCAACTAAACCACAGCACTGAGTGTCATGTCCAGTCTTTTTTTAGTGTGCTGTTCAGAACAATTTCTGAATATCATAATGCCCAAACTTCTGGAGTGTAATTATGATCTGCTCTGCAGCTGCAACCTTCAGCGTTTGGCAGTTCTTTCAGCAGGATCAAACTTTGCAGGAAGGCTGAGTCCTTCCTTATAAATTGTCCCAAGGTGTGACTGTTCTGTCACATACACAGAGACCTGAACTCACTTTGTCTGTGGCAGTCCCAGAATCAGGAGCACTGGGAGTGGGATACAACACCCTTATTTTCTAATTATGAGGCAGATAGGGTCAGAGTGTGGTATTTGGGCTTATCCAACTTCCGCAGCATCAAAGACTGTCTCGGGCACAATGCTGAGCTAATAATGTAATGTGTGGACTAAATGCAATCACCTTTAGGAGCTCAGGGAGCTGTGTGCTGTCCCTTCATTAGGCAATAGAGGCATGTTTCAGTACAGTGGTAATTCCTAGTACATCTACCATCTTCTCCTACATGACCAAGGCCTCCAGTACACTATTCTGAGATCTAGTTATATCTTCTTTGGAGATCAGAACTGAAAATCTGTCCTGCAAGTTTTCCTGCAGACAAAGGTTGCAACTTTTTTTATTTGGCTTACTTTCTCCACATTTAAGCCTCCTCTGTTACAGTCCACCTCCAGTGCATAATTTTAATCAAGATGGAGGTCAGAAAACATCAGGGGAGAAACGGCCAGCTTTACAAGCAAAATAAAGTTTTCAGGTGGAGGCAGACATGCTGAGAGTGTCCCTGGTTTCAAACATAATTCAGAAGGTGTAGGTAGACAGCCCCAGCTTCCTTCCTGGTGAGATACTACAGTTCATCACACTAAAACGATCACTTGGGTTAGCAAAGAGCTCTTGGACAGAGCTGAAATGTGCCACTGGCCACAGACACAGCATTTGGGAGAATGTTTCACTCTAAAATCTGTGCTGAAATGTAACACTTTGATTCAATCAGCTTTAGGTGTTTGGTTAAATCTGAGATAGCACCCTATAAAAAGCCGAACAAATATTTGTGCCTCCTGTTTATCTTGTAAATATCTCTTCTGATTATTGGTTTCCTTGTCCTAATTAACAGAGATTTGTCACAGTGGTAACTTCCTAGTCCATCTTCTCATTAACCACTCCAGCAAAGCACCACAGCACCCAAGAGTTCCCTGCTGAACTGCAAATTATTACCACTCCTGTATTTCAGCAATTACAGGCTCTTTTTAAGAAGCATGAAAACTGGTCACAGCTGTTGTGGGGGATTCCTACACTCTTTGCAAAGCGTCCTTATACCTTTCCACCTTTAAAAACCTCCAGCTCCTGAGACAGGCACCTCACATCTCGGCATTTACATGCCTTAAATTTTCTCTGTATATCAAAACCACTTCCTAGGCTCTGAACCACATTTATAGAGCATGCTTTGTGTCAAATTCACACACAGTCTACACTGAGAAGAACACTTGTGCTAGGTTTATTATGAAACAGAGGGTCTGCCTGGGGAAGCAACCTGTCAGTACATCTTGTGTGTCAGACACAGCAACATGTGTGCCCACACACAGTCGGGATGCCCTGGGAACAGGTAGGATGTGACCCAGTGGTCTCTGTGCCTCCCATCTGCCTTTGCACTGGTGCCACCTGGCTGGCAGAGGACCACAAATTGTTTCAGAGTAAAGCATCTTAAAACATCTGTTCCAATGGGAGATGTGGCTAAGTGGCTTCACACAGCTATTGTTGGTGTAACTTAAAAGTGTAGAGTTGCTGCAGAGAGACAAAACTTGGGAAAATGCAGGGGATGCAGTGGTCTAAACAGCACCAGCTGATAAATTATAACACAGATATAACCAAGGCCCCAGCAAGGAGTAATGGAGAAGAACTCCATGCAGGGGCATCAGGAAGTAAATGAACACAAAGTCCTGCTGCTGCTGCTCCAGGAACCAGCTGCAAAGGTCACAATTGCACTTTTCCCTTACTTGCCCCATCCACCACGTAGCCAGTAGCAGAGGGAAAGAACTGACATATGCAGATAGATGAATGCCAGAGGGTAGTGATGGTGGATATCAGGGACAAAGGTTGCCAACTGCATGCGTTGCAGCTCTGACCTCGGCTGTTCTCCACACATAACCAATATGTCTTGCATTTAACTAGTATTTCACTTCTGAAATCCTTTTACTCTACTGGCAATCACAATACTTTTCTTATACTTGTATTTACTTTCATATTTTCTGCTATCTCTGCACCTGTTTCTTCAAACAGGCTCATGCTAGCAGTTATTGCTGCTGCATTATCTGGATGGTAAACAGGTGGCAAATCTAGATTCCCTCACTTCACCAACTGAAATGCCAGTGGCTGGGCTTTACTAGTGGATCTGAAGTGGGGTTCAAAGAATTTGCTTTCAACAAATTCTGTGTTTGTCTGTTCAGTTTTGAAATATGCTGATCCCAGAAGAGGAGAGAGCACTGCTCTCCACTTCAGAAAGCTCCTGGAGAGGGTTGTATTTAAAAATGAATTTTTAGAAAGGTAATTTTCAAAACAATCACCAAGAGAGGAAAGATCCTTTTCTTCTTGTAAAAATTTGTAAATTAAAACAAATCACAAATAGATTGCCCAGGTGGAGTCCAACAACCAGACTCTTCTGGAAACAATTTCCAGTCCCTAATTACTGCTTAAAAAAGGTTTATGTTGTTTAGAGTGTTTGTCTCTACAAAAAATAAAACTTGATAAAAAGAAAATATGTAAATTAGATTAAAGATAATCCCAGTGACATTATAAATATTATAAATCCCTAGGGAATATCTAGGAAAAATGACACATTCACACATATGAGATACACAAATTTTACAGGATCAGTCAACAACATTTGTGACAGTAAATTGAGCACGCAGCTGTCTCAGCAGCAAGGACCTCTGGCAACATCTACATCATGCACAAAGAATGTAAATTCAGACCTATCAATGCAGCACTTGGCTACAGAAGAGAGAAAAATGTGAAAGGTGCCATGGGTAGGTAGCAGTTAGTGAATCTGAGGCACTCAAATTTTTAATGCATTTTAGTATTCCTTGTTATTTTGATGTGTTTTCAAATTGGCTGGAATTTCATTAACTATCAGTCCCAAGGTCTTCTAGGTGGCTATTCATATCAACCTGAGTTTTGCAGAAATTTTTTTTAGGAGCTTAGAAAATATTTGTTAGGGTTTTTTTTTTTGTTTAAAGCCCCTAAATAAAATCTTGGCAGCTGTTTTGACAACACTGTTCTTTGGAGCCATGGCTAGGATGCATGGGATGAGACCAGGGGTACAAGATACCACAAGACCAAGTGTCACATCCTGTGCCTGGGTCACAACAACCCCAGGCAGTGGTAAAGGCCGTGGGCAGTGGTTGGGAAGCTGCCTGGTGGAAAAGGGAGTGCTGGTCAATGGCAGCTGAACATGAGCCAGCTGTGCCCAGGTGGGCAAGAAGGCCAATGGCATCCTGGCTTGTATCAGCAATGGTGTGTCCAGCAGGACCAGGGCAGGGATTATTCCCCTGTGCTTGTCACTGGTGGGGCCACATCTCAAGTCCTGTGTTCAGTTTTGTGCCCCTCACGACAAGAAGGACACTAAGGGGCTGGAGCATGTCCAGAGAAGGGCAAAGGAGCTGGGGAAGGGTCTGGAGTGTAAGGCTATTTAGGAGCAGCTGAAGGAGCTGGGAGTGTTTACCCCAGAGAAGTGGAGGCTCAGGGGGGCGCTTATCACCCAACAGCTTCCTGAAAGGAGGGTGTAGCCAGGTGGGGGTCAGTCTCTTCTGCCAGGCAACAAGTGACAAATAAGAGACATAGTGTTCATAGCTGTAACAGGAGAGGTTTAGGTTGGACATTCTTAATGGAAAGGGTGATTAGACATTGGAACAGACTGCCCAGGGAGGCAGTGGAATCACCATCCCTGGAGGTGTCTAAGAAAATGCTGGATGTGGCACTCGGTGCCAGGGTTTACTTGCTGTTCAGTAACAGGTTGGACTTGATCATCTCAGAGGTATTTTCCAACCTAGCTAATTCAGTGTTTCTGTGACTTGTAATACATTCCCAGAAGGTGCAGTGTCCTTGCCACTCTGAAGAAAAGATGCATCCAATTTATAATCCTTGTAGTTGCTATACTGGGAAGCATGGAGAAGGAAAATACCTGTTTCCCATTCTGAAGGGTCAAGCATCAGGTTTGTAGATGCAAGGGATGCATAGCTGTGGAGGAGGCACCTGGGCACACATTAACACTTGACAATTGCCACCCTGACTTGATTACCAGTTGGCTATGGACACGGCATTTGGAAATTACATGAGAAAACTCAGGTTGTCTGTTCAAGTTAATGGATAAAAAACTGTGTAACTGGAAGCAGGATTATTTTGTGAGGTGACTATTTAGGGAGAAAGAAAAATCCTGAAAAATCCAGAGACAGAAGTGATTAGAACTGAGAAAAAAAGTGACATCAAGTGTGAGCCCATGAGCAGCTCAGTGTCTCTGATCTCCAAAGGGTAAATCCAGGTACCAGAGGAATGCCACAACACTCTTCAGGATCTCTATATTGATCCAACAGACATATTTCAGATTGGTATAGGAGACATCATCTTACTACTGCCAGCTCTCTCTTCACAAGCACAGGGGGACATTGCCTCCCATGAAGAGTTGTATCAGTGTCCTTTAAGTGAAAGGCTGAAAGGTGTGGAATGCTGGCTGCTGGACCCAAAAGTTTGGGAATTCATATGTTTAGGAACTCTGATTCTGGAGAAGGGCAGACCAGGGAGTAGGAAGGGAAGCAATATGCTTTTATAAAGTCCTTAAGAAGTGTAGGACCATAACAAGTTGGCTATTTTTCCTTCAATTTTTTTCTTTAAAACATTAATTTAAAAAACAAACTCACCACTGCAGTTGACTAGAGGCCTGATTCTTCCTAACTCTTCCATTATCTCTTCCCAGTTATAAGCAAAGATAACAACTTTGGCTCAAAAACCTGTCAGCTACAGGCTTCAAAGTATTTGATCAATATAACACCATGCTTGCTCTGTTTGCATGCAACAACATCTGCTATTCCTCACTGCTGGAGACTGAATACTTGGTTGGATCCTAGACTAAGCTTGTTGCCCTCCTAGCACTGTTAAAGTTTATTTTTAGGTTTTTTAATTTAAATCTGTCATTAATTCATATTTTAGTGACTAAAGAGGAAAATTAAAATGGATGATTGAAGCACATGTAGAAAAAAAACCTGCAGTAACTACACAGGAACTGAGGAAAAACACATTGGCTAAGGCAGTACAGCAATTTAATTTTTTTACCTACAATACTAGTTTAAAGGCAAGGGAACGATAATATGTTTAGCATTATAATTGGAACTATAGCTCTTGAAAGCACTGATTATTCTGTTTCTATATGCCAAACCCTTGGTTAGTTGGAATGCTAGAAGCATTATTCCCTGCAGCAAGTACTTTTTTTGTGGTGTTATCTTTCAGGAAACAGTTTCTTACTTAATTTTACTGTGTTAATACGTACAGATTAATTTCAAAAAAAGCAGACAGAGACAATTAATTAAAAAAACAAAACCTCACCTCATTTTGGAGATAGTAGTTAACTTGATGCAAATCACTGTCTTATCATAATCAGTTTTTTTCCAATGAGCATTGAAGCTGATTACTTGAAAACTAAGACTGGACTCAAGCTCTCCACTTTATTTTTTCTTCTAATGAACCTACATACTTCTGGATTTATGCCAAATTTATGCAGGAAGGAGAAGAGTTTCCAATGTATTAATTAAATTTTTCTTCCAGGAGAAAACAGTTTAGGCTTCCCTCTTCTGAACGAAAGAGGTCTAGAAGTCATATGTCTCATTTCTCAAGCATGTTTAATAATCACTAGGCTCTAATATAGGGGAAATCTGGATAAGGTTGGAATGAGACAGGTTTTATGTAACTCGTGCTGCATCAGGATCATGCTTAGTGCTGAAAGACAGTGAGAAAGCAAAAGCCCAGGTCCCCTTCTGCCAAATCAGTTACTGTTTGTGCATTAAATGACCACAGTGTAGTCCCACTCTGATTCATAAAAACAAAACCAAAACAAAACCAAACCTGAGGTCAGGAGGGAGTCTTAAACTTTAAATCACAGGGTGTAATCCATCTGGCAAAACACAGATGTTTACACCTGGGTTTCTCTATTTAGCTACTTTAAGCGATGAGAGAAACAGACACTAAAGCGCGACCTTTCTGAAAAGCAGACGTCTAAAGGAAATCAAATTACTTGGCCTGAAATTTCCAGGTTTTTTCTGCTTGTTGTAAAAATCATTGGCCTGACAAGCCCAAGTATAGGCTATGATGGGATGAATCTAATTTGGTGTCACAGAGGCATTTGTTCTTCTTCCCTGAGAGAGGTGTCACAGAAAATGGAGAAGAAAGAGCTACCAATATATACTTTCCCTGGCATTTCCTACTGACTGCTTGAGGTATCCTAATCCTGGTGTATCCATGAAAAAGAAATCCTCATCTGTTGTGTATGGATCATGAGAATAATCAACCTCATGAAAATCATTGCAGCGATCTCCTTTTTAGTGCATTCAGAGAAGGCTGTGTAAATCCTAGCACTCCCTGGGGTCTGACTTCAGCTCTGTGCATGGTATAATTGCCTCCAGATAGCCCAGCTCATCACCTGGGAGTGTAATGCAGTTCAAATGATGAACGTCTTTTACTCTCACAATGACTTAGCCATACTGATCTTCCCAAAGGGAATGCTTTGGTGGGTATCTATCATTTAGTTGTGATGTCACTGATAACTTTTCTAATTGTACAGCCTGAAGTAGATTGATAAGATACTAGATTTATAGATACTATTGCTTTGTGCCCAGCTCTTACATCTATACTTTCCATCTGCTGTGAAAGCAAAGGAAATTTGTTTTCTTCTAAATATGTCAGGCTGTTAAATGTGTGTTGCTTATGATCTTGGACATAAAAAGCACATTTATCAGCAGGAAAATTAACAATGTGCCACCAACCCTCTTCTGTGAGAGCAGCTTGACCAAAAACCTTTGTTCTACTGAAACTGATTTGGGCTCTTTAGAGACAGAGACTTTTGCATTTGCCTTAGCTAGTTTGCCCTGGTTTGCCCTGTATATTTACACTGTTATACTGAGCATGGTTACCACCCCATGAAAAGTGCCAGGTATACTGAGCATGGTTACCACCCCATGAAAAGTGCCAGGTTTAAATACTACATGATGCTAGTTTTGAGAACTGCTAGGGTTTATGTATTAGAATGGAGGCCAGGGTGCAGGATTGGAATTCAGTTCTAATGAAGGTTTAAAATAAAACTGGTTGGCTTCTGTTGAGCCAGAATTGTAGGAAGAGCTTTGCATTTGCTCCTCTATCAAGATAACACAACTGGGACTAGAAGCTGGACTATAAAGCACAGCTCTGGGCTCCTGGGATAATTCACAGAGATTGGAAGAGGCCTTCCTCTAGGAGTTCTGTCCTTCTTCCAATGGAAAAATAGTGCTTTGAAGGCTTTTCTTAGCATGCAAATCTCATTTTCCATAGCAGTCAGGAAACAGCAATGCCAAAAACTCCCAGCAAAAACAAGATGCTCTAATACATGCCTTGCAGGGGTTTTTTTGTGGTTTTTGGGGGGTTTTTTTGGGTTTTTTTTGGTTTTGTTTTTTTTTTTTCTTTTTTTGGGTTTTTTTGTTGTTGTTTTTTTTTTTTTTTCCCTTTGGTTTTGTGGGGTTTTTTTTTTCATTTAGATCTTGGAACTACAGAAAAGAGCCCTCATTGATGCCTAATAGTCTTTTTTCCTGTTCATTGAGTTACAGTAGAACATCTCCAATACTGAAAAAATATTAGGGTCATATTAGATCCAATTAGATATTAAAATTCACAGAATAAGCAAAAACAGAATTGGACCACACAGAAAGTAGGGAAAAGGGAAAACTTGGTTATATTTCATTTTCAGGGTAGTTTAAAAATCCTGGAGCTATAGTAGGGACATCTCCTTTCCTTCTCACTCTGGAAAGCTGGGATGAAAAGAAGGGAGGGCAATGCTCTGTTCTTACTCCTTCAGGACCCATCTGGACCAGACAACACATCCCAGCCTGTCTGAACCAGAACCAAAGAGGGCATTTCTTAGCACTTGATTTTGCTCTTTGGCAGCTCTGCTTTGTAAAACTGCCTCCTGGGTCAGAGTTGCTTCCTGCTCAGAGTGCACCTGAGTTTTTGCTGTATCAAATGTATGTTTGTGGTAGGTCATTCCTGGAACAATTTTCACCTCTTTCAGATCTCTATCTTTTAATGATGCAGCTGGAACTGCTGCTCTGCCTTAAACCAGGTTGCTTGAGCTGGAACATTCTGTGGCACAAACACAAGAGTTGCTAGGGATTCACAGAAAATAGCAAAAACATGCCATGGACATCTGATGTTATCAGTGCCAATAAACATGCACTTCTAGCTTCCTTCCATACCTAGAACAGCTGCTAAAGCTACAGATTTACTCCACGAAAGCATGAGGTAAAACTCCACATATCTGCAGCTGAGAATATGAGTAGAGCAAAACTGTGATCATATTCCAGCAACTGGGCAACTAATTCCAGCCCTCTTGTTGTCACAAGTAATTCAGGTGCCTCAGTGACTTCATCCTTTGAGTGGTTGGAGTTCATTTGAAATTGTATGCTTTCCATTCTTCCTCATTAGCCTTGCTGGATGGCTCTTTCACAAATTCACTGTGTCAGCAAATAAAACCTTTCTTCCAATATCCAATTTTAATGTATTCCTTGGGCAATCTGTGTCTTTTGGGGCTTGCAACAGCATTTCCTTCAGATTAAATAACTCCACTTTCACTCTGATGTATTTATAAAAATCAATTGCATCACCTCTTTATCACCTTTGTTCTGTTAAACTATCTGAGCATTAAATTTTCACACAATATATACTCTCTACTCCTCTGATTGCCAAAACAGGTCTTCTCTGCATCTGCTTCAGGCAGAATTCCTCTTTCTTGAACCAGTCCACAAGGATTTAAAAGATTAGATCTACAAAGGGAATTGGGAACTTTCAGGTGCTTTATTCCATTAATGGGATTCAGAGTGCTGAATTTGGTGTTACAATTATTTTTGTGTTGAATGTGAAAGGTTGAATTCCTAAAAATAAGCACAGGAATAGTGGGATATACAGATATATAGATATAGATATATATATATATATATATTAAAAAACAAAGTGTCAAAAAAGGAAATTATAATATTTTATCTGTAAAGTAAGATTAAGATGCCTTTTACTCTAAATATACACCGTTTTTGCTGTCTCTTTCCTGGTTTGGTAAGTACATGTGTTAATCTTGCTTTGAAAGAGCTTGAGTAAAAACCTTGCTTTTGCTTTAGTACCCTAGACCACTGACTGAAAGCTTTGAAGCAATGGCCTGATCTTAAACAACTTTACTGACTATGTCTTTTAACTTTACACCTTTGCCTGCCATCTGATTGTTTTGATTGACCAGAAAAACCAAACCAAACCAAACCAAACCAAACCAAACCAACCCCCCCAAAAAAAACTAACCCACAAACAATTTTGTGGCATACTTTATTTTCAGTAGATCATTAAATAATCTGTTTACTGGAGGAGACTAAGACATCTAAATTTCATCAGTCAGAAGCTATGTGAGGTGAAACCCACATAAATCTCTGGCCAAAAGGCCCCTTCAAAGACATCTGTCACTGGTGGAGAAATCCCCTGGTTTATCAGATAAAACTTTTCTCACTGACACTTGCAGAAGTGTTGCTTTAATAGTCCTGCTGTGTATCTCACTGCTTTTGCATGCTATCAACAACTGTGTTTAATTTCACCCTTCTTTATCACAAATTGAAGACAGACATCATGCTAAATTAAACACAGATTTAGAATAAAAATTTTTTTAAAAAATTAGAAGTCTTTAAAACAAATCATAATAGTGTACTTGCTGAAATAACAATGGGTTTATGTTTACTTCCAGGAAGTTCCTAAAGCACTTTTCCTGTGTGTGCTTTATGAAAAAAAGATAAACAAAAAGTATACCACACACAAGATGACTTGGTGTCTAAATTAAATATGTGATTTTTTCCAATTCTGTTTTTTGGGAGGTCTGACCCACATGGTTGTTTGGTATCCCCAGAAACTGGAAATCATCATGTCTTCAAATTCTTTTGCCAGACTGCAGAGGTATGAGCATGTACCCCTACTTGCTTCTCTAAAGGTTCTAGAAAAAAAAAAAAAAAAAAGGTGTTATTCAGCTTCAGATGTTGCAGATGGTTTGATGAAAAAAAGACAACTTCCTAGCTGCTTTGTTTTCCTTTGTTGTCCTCATTATTAATCGGCACCTTTGTCCTGCTCTCTGTCTGCTCTCTCTCAGGTGCCATCAGATAGACAAGAGTATTCTCGAGTGGAAAGCTCTCTAGTCTGCTGAGCTATGATCTATCTCAGCTCAGTCTGGGCTCCAATTCAAGTTATCCAGGTGAGGCAAGGAATAAAAATATGGGCATCTTCTTGGGATAAAAATATGGACGTCTTCTTGATAGAACAAAGAGTAATGGTTTTAAACAGAAAGAGAGTAGATTTAGATTGGACATAATGAAATTATTTATGATAGGGCTGGTGAGTTACTCTAGAACAGGTTGCCTAGAAAATGTTGGATACACCAACATTGTAAGTGTTCAATGCCAGGTTGGATGGGGCTGTGAGCAACCTAATCTAGTGAAAGATATCCCTGCTCATGGCAGTTGGTTTGGACAAGAAGATCTTTAAAGGTTCCTTCAAATATTCTATAAACATTTCATTTTTAAATTCCCATTTTCCATTTAAATGTAGTCATTTAATGAATACACTCCTATTACAATGATAGTATCCTATTTCACAAAATATTTAAAATTTTTACTGAAAAAAACCTTAGTAGAAATTCATAATTCACATTATTTCTTATCATAAAATGATTACCATTTAAAATTTCCACCTATAATTGAATTTTTTTCTAGATTCATCACAAATATAGCTCTGTGTTCCTCATGTTATTGTTCTGTACAGTCTATACCAGATGAGACCTTATCAGAGGTCTCTTCGAGTAATGTCAGGGTATCTGTCTGGGTTGGTTTCTAGGCATGATGGAAATCAGCTGCATCTACAGATTTCATTTAAGCATAAAGTGCTATCTGGAAAAAAACATCTTAGGCAATTCATCAGAGTTCAACTGCCTCTCTAAAGTTCACAAAATGCTCAGTGTTCCAAATACAGAAAGTACAAGAAATAGATAAATGTTTTCTCTCTTCCTGAGATACCAAGCCATGTCACTGTTTGGAGCACTGCAACAGGTCCCGCTATAAGCCAGGACTATCATGTTGTAACCAACATTTCATTTTATTCATCTTTGGGAAATAAGAGCACAGGCCTGCTGCAGGGAAGAGAAAACAAAATCTCCCACCTTTCCCCTCTGGCACAAGCTGTTCAGTTTAGAGTTCACATCCAACATAGATCAAAACTTACTCTTTATTTCTTGTCCCCCGGATCAATTACATAAACAGGGTGTATGTGGAATAACCCTTTCAAGGCTTTCTCTCATATGTATCAAAATCAGATCAGGATAATGAGAAGTAAAACAAACCCTAAAAACACCTTCTCCTTACCCCTCACTTCTTTCTGGTATGTACATCCTCTCCTGCAGCATTACAGGGACACAGGGAATGGGATTGTTGTCAGTTCATCTCACATTTCAGTTGCTGCTTCCTCTTTAGGGAAAATATTCCTTCCCCTACTTAAGTGTGTGGTCCCTCCCACAGGAGACAGTCCTCCAGGAACCTCTCCAAAGTAAGTGCTCCCCAGGGGCTTCAATTCTACACAGCTGTTCCACCCTCTGTCCCTTCACAGGCTGCAGTTGCTCAGGAACACACAGCTACAGTGGGGTCACAAGTCCTGCCAGAAAACCTGCGCTGGGTCCATGGGTCCACAGGTCCCTGCCAGGAGCCTGCTCCAGAATGGGTTTCGCTCATGCCTTCTTATGGTCATCCAGCTGCTTCAGCATGGAGTTTTGCCATAGGCTGCAGGTTAGGTATCTGCTTCTGTGGGGAAAATGTTTTCAAGATTTGGTTTACTTCTGGTTATCCTGCTTTGATTTTGATTGTTTAACAAATTCAATCAATTTCTCTAAGTTCCTTGTTTTTCCCAAACTGGTACTTGGTGAGGGATCTCTCCTGGTTCCTTCCTCAACACATGAGACTTTTGGTATATTTTCTATGCCCTGCCCAGTTGTGGTGGAGACTGAGAGAGTAGCTTTCGTGGGTGCCTGGCATCCAACCAGGGTCAAGCCCCCCACATAGAGCAAGGGAAGAATTGGTCATGTTATGAGACCTAGGGATGTTTTGGTTTTTTAAATCCCCCTGCAGAAATGTATAAAACACAGTTTAGCTAAAGCCATTATTGTAACTGTTCATCTCAGCTGCTTTTTAAGGAGTGTGTCTGTGGATTAGTATTTTCTATTAAGAACCAAACTCTCCGTTCATATGCAAGTAATATTCTGCCATTAAATCACATTAGTGGTTGTTATTTGTTTGTTCTTCATTGCTAACAGCAGCATGACTTAGATGTCCTGTTTCTCTTCCAGAGTGAGACTGGCTGCAGTTAACCATAACTTTTAAAAGCAGAGAACAGCCGGGAAGTATACTTACACTGGGGACCACTCTTAGCCGAAAGAACATGATTTGTTTTAAGGAATAGAAAGGACTATTATTTTACAAAAGTGGCAAGTTTCCTCTCTTACATCAAGTTAGTAATTTTAAAAATAATTTTAGGAGCTTATAGTTCATGAGAATCCCGAAGGGAAGGAGAAATTTAATAGAAAAATACAAGAGCATCAATATGAAGTGGTAAAAAGGGGTGTTAAAAATTGCCTAGCAACGTAGTGTTTTAAAGTATATTCATAGAACATATAAAGCAAGAATATTCAGTTCAAAAGAAGACTCTTTGTTCTTAACAAGTGCTTCCACAAGCATGGATTTTTCTGATGCACATATCACTTTTGTTAGTGGTGTAGCTATATTCCAGTTCCAGCTGTGTGTAGGGCTGTGCATAACAGTTTGAGGAACTCAAAATTTAGCAGAATTTTAGGAAAGGAAAGAAGCCTCACAGCAGTATTTCTGAAAAAGTCATAAATTAATTACTTTCCATACATTCAGAATATTTTTTTAATATTTCCTATAACTCCCATAGAAAAAAATTGCTGAACTCCTCTTGCAGTGATGGTATTCTGCAATGGCTGAGTGTAACTATAGCAAGAAAATTTGTATGAAAAGGAAACAGCTGATATAAGATCAATAGACATTACTGGGAAAAACCAAACTACAGGCAGGGTTTTGGCCACACCACTTTTCTTTGAGACTGAAATCTGAAAGAATTTCATCTCTTTAAACTTTTACTCCCTATTGTATTGTAGAAAGAAATAAAGTAGATTAGAACGCATGAAAAAAGAGAAAACATGAGTCCCACCACATTGCCTTGAGACCGAGATAAAACAACCATGTACCATTATATATACCACTGATCATTTTTGAAAGGCTGTGATGACTGTCACAAATTTTCAGAGGACTGGGAGAAAATAATCTCCACTATGCTGTTCAAGAAGGGCAAGAGGGGACAGTTTGGGGAACTCCTGGCTGGCCAGCCTCACTTCAACCCCTAGGAAGATGATGGAGCAAATAGTCCTGAAAGCCATTTCCAAACACATATAGTACAAAAAGGCGACTGGGAGAAGCCAGCATTTATTTACAAAAGGAGAGTGATGGTTGATAAATTTCATACTTTCTGGCATGAGGAAAAAGGGTTGAAGCTTATGGAGCAAACAGTGCATACTGTTTACTGTGATGCTAGTAAGGGATTTAATGCAATTTCTCCTCATATCCTTGTTGAAATGCTGATGAAGGGGAATTCCATGGACAGAAAAGTGGTCTGAAAATTAGCTGAGCTGCTGGGCTCAAAGGGTTGTGCCCAGCTGCATAAAGTCCAGCTGGAGCTCAGCCACTCATGAAGGATCTCAAGGGTTGATACTACATTCAGTACTTATTAACAAATTTTTTAATGACCTGGAATAGTGGGACACTCTTAGTAAGTTTGGGAAGGATGTAAAATTGAGAGCAGTGGCTAATACAGCAGTGGGTTGCACTGGCCTTCAGAGAGACCTTAATATTCTGGAGAAACGAGCCAACAGGAATCTCATCAAATTCAGCAAAAATGAAATGCCAAATCCTGCCCTTGAAAGGGGAACAATAAACCTGAGCACCAGTACAAGTTGGTTACCAAACCACTGGAGACCAGCTTTGCAGGAAAGGATTCGGTGGCTCTGCTGGACAAAAATATAATGCTCCATTGCAGGAAAGGTCCATCACCCCTCACACTGCATTTCCAGCAGGCCAAGGGAGTTGACGCCTCACCTCTACTCACTGCTGTCAAAGACATATCTGCATGCTGTGTCCAGTTCTGGGCTCCACAGAAGAAAAGTGAGATGGATTTACTGGAGGGAGCCCAGTGAAGGGCCAATAATGTATTGAGGGGCTGAAGAGTCTGACAATCAAGAGAGGCTGAAAGTGCTGGCATAGTTCAACCTGGAGAAAAGAATATAAAGTAGGAAGGTCCTAAGACATGTTTCGGCAGCAATAATTGTGATTAATTGTAAGGAAAAGAGATTGTAAAAGACTATAGGCATTTCCTGTTTCTTCCTTTGCACTACTGAGTGAAGGGAAAATTTTATTTGAGGTATGAAGTTAACTAACCCAGTTATAAAACAATTTTATTTTTCTCTGCATATGCCACCTGTGTCCAGATTGCATTTCGAATCCTACAGAAAAGTCTCAATGAAGTATGTAGTGCAAGTTGTTTCTACCATAAAATTTTATGTAGTCCTTGTCAAATCAAGACAATTTAGGCTTTGCATCTAAAATTTAAGAACACATGCTCTTTTTCAACTTCTAGAAATGTCAGTGTCACAGGCTGTGATCTAGAAGTCCATGAAAGTGACTCCTTATTGAAGTGGATAGTAACCTGACCTTCAGTGGTCTTTCTCACATGTTCAGGAGAGGCATATGTTTATACATACACTGAATCAAGTCTTCTGGTGGCAACAGATTGGGTGGAATAGCTTTTTTAAAGTGCCTTTTTTTGTTTGTTTGTTTTGGGTTTTTTTGGGTTTTTTTGTTTTTTTTTTTTAAACTCATGAGCTGAAACCATACAGATGACAATATTAACTATGCAGTACTTTCATCTCCCTCCCTCCCTCATAAGTATGTCACACTATACAGTCTCCCCAGTGCTTCCTTGGGTCCCTTCTTTGTTTTTTCTTTTCTTCAAGTTGTAATTATTTGCCCGCTATCATTCTGTAATACCATTAGCATTATGCAGTATAATGCAATTGCAGAATATTGATGGCATTCTGAGTCGACCCAGCAATTACTGTGGAAAGGCCCAGAAAGACTACTGTACATTATAAAAGCATTAAAGTGTGAGCACTATGCGATAATGATGAAATTATCCTTATTTACTTCCTGCCGCTTTCTGAATGTCACACACAAATTGAATACTAGATAATCATATTCCTACCTGGTCATTTTCCACCTTTAGACTCTATATAATGTCATAAACAACTGTATCCTTTTACTGCAACAGTTGCATGGGCTCTACTAACAAAAGCTTGCATAAAGAATTAAACATGTTAATATAACAGAATAATTTCCTGTTTTTTTTCTTGCTTCACTTTTTGATGAGATCTATTTCAATTCAAGCTCTAATTCGTGAATTTGAATAGAATTCAAATTCCCACTCAGTGTGATCATTGTTACACCAGACTCTTTTTTTCTCTTTTTTTTTTTTTTTTTTTTTTTTTTTTTTTTTGATCATTTGTAATGAAATAGTTGAAATCAACAGAATATGAATTGCCTAGCTCAGTGTACATTCAGTGTACCTATTCACGGCACACTGAAGAACACAAGAACAGACTGAATGCCTGGCTGGTCAGACCATGGGTCTATCCAGGTCCCTGTTCTCTCTCTCTCCACTGAGAGATGCCACAAGATGCTGTTTCAGCACAGCAGACAAGCCCCCCCATTTTCTGCTGTCTCTTCTCCTCATACTCCTCACAGACCCATCTAATACATAACTTATATATTAGAAAGTGTATGAGTTTCTAAATATTAAAAATTATATGAATTCTGCCTTTATTATCTCCTTATGGACCTATTGTGCATGAGTTGTCTAATACTTTTCTGAACCTCCTGATAAAATCTTCATTCACAAACTCTTATGCTGTAAATTGTTGTGGCTCAATAACCTCGGGAGAGTTATTTTCTCTCAGATGTTTTAAATCAAGCTCTTATTGGTTTAAAAACCTGTCTGTAATTCAAAGTTTGCACAGTTTGGTGAATAATAATTTTAAATGATCTTGTCCACTGGTTTCATGGCTTTACAAACCTTAGTCATGCTCCATCCAGATTTCTCATCTCCACAGACTGAGATTGAGATTTCTCCCCGGAATTTTTCATTTCTGACTGTAAATTCTGTCCCTCTTAGTCTCTTCTCATATGGCAGATGTCCTGTTCTCTTGATCTTTTAGTTGCTACTACTGGATTTTTCTTGAGTTGAGCCTTAGAAGTACATGGACTGCCCTTTACTTCTCCAGATATGGCTGCACTAGCTTTTTCATAGCAGTGAGATATCATTTTCTGCTTTATTATCAATGTTTCTCTTGATGAAGCTTGATACTCTGTTGGCCTTCTGGCTGCAGCTGCACTCTGAGCTGCTGTTCATATGCAAGCCTGTGCTGAGACCATGCTTCAGACGTTTCAACTGAGACTCATTCCCAGAAATGAGACTTGAGCCTCTTTTACTCTTCAGTATGATACCGTCTACCTCCAATGCACATGGATCTATCAAACGCTGTTCCTCGTGTCCCCCACATGGACCCATCAGTTGCCATATGGCCAGTATTGTATATATGTAACTTGCAGGAGCTTTCTTAGATGGACTCCACCACAGAGTACTGACCAGGCAACCCAGATTTGTGAATATTTTTGCCCAGTTTTGCTTTGCATGGGATGGACATGTGAATACAAAGATATATATGGACTATATGGACTGTTCAGGTTATGGAGAGGCCTCAGTGCCTGAGACTTAGTTCAAATCTCCCTCTCTGGTGCAGCTTTGTAAGTTACAACCCAGAATAATTCCTTCTTGAAGTATAGGGTCCTTTCAGTCTGAAGTGCATATAACAGAGCTATTAAGAAAAAAAGTGACTGAGGAAAGTTGAAGGGACTAAGAGACTGAATTCAACACAGTGGAGTAGGTCAAAAGACCTCAAGGATACAACACAAATAAGAGAAGTATTGACTAGATAGCTGTAAATCCCGAGTTCCTGAAATGAGAAAGTCTTGTCTATATTTTTATTTTATGCAAGTGTCACTGCAAGAACTTTTGAAACCAGAGCAATCCCCCTGTCAATCTCTAGCCCTCAGAAAGGAGAACAGTAGGGTGAATATATGTATGGGCTGTTATTACCTTGCACCACAAGAGCTGAGCATCAGTTGCTTCATTTGGTTTGTTTAGCAATTCCTAGTATTTACCTCCTTTGCTTGTGTTTGAATAGGCTGTCTGAGTATTTTGGCAGTGATTTATTTTTTCAGGCAGCTGCTGCTTTTGTGTTGAGGTTTTTAGTGATGGTTTTTTCTCCTGGCTATGGTACTGTGGGTTGAATGCAGACCTGCCAACCTTGTACTATTCACACTAAGAGAAAAATAACTGCTGGCTTGAGGGAGAAATTGAGGTAATTTTAACAGATCTCATGCACATTATTATTTCTGCATTTAATAGTGTTAGTTTCCTTTATTTTACATATTATTCCAGCTGCTGATTCAATTTTGCCACTTTATTTTTATTTGTAAAGCTCAGTCAATTTTCAAGGATAGCAGCTGTTCATAATTTTTTACCCTAATAATTAATTACTTAGTTCACCGTGATTTCTTTACAATGTTCTTTACATTCTTTTCCTGGTCTGTAAATAGGATAATATGTGTTATAATTTCAACAGATTACTGGACATATGGTTCCTGATATGCATTGTTGAAAATGAGCACATACAGCTATTTTTACATCTCATTTCTCTGGAACTGGTGTGATGGGAGTTCTGAAGAGGTCATGATATGGGTAATGCTACCAGAATTATCTGATTTTTAGTCTGGATTGTTGTTGCCTTCAAATACTGCTTATCAACCTTGATAAAGCACAGCAAACTGAGGACTAATGAGAAAAGATTTGGTTTCAGCACCTCTGTTTACATATGGCTTGGCAAATTCTGTCCTTCTTGTCTGGTAGAAACCTTTCAATTGTAATTGGTTCCAAGAACTAAGTAGAAAAAGGGATTTAGTTGGGAAAACCAAAACCAAAACCAACCAAACAAACAAAACAAAACAAAAAAAAACCCAAAAACACAAACCTGAACAAAGATTTTCCTTAAATTTAACATTTACAGCTAATGTATCCCTTGTGAGCTTGCATCAATTAGAAACTGGAGAGCAGATCTAAGTGACAGAGACAGAAAGTTGTAATTTCTTTAGTAAAGGAGAAAGGAGAAAAAGATAAATCTTTGTTAGCCAGGAACTTCTACTAAGAGAGCCTCTTCATATTTAAAAAAATAAAAATCACTGCACAGGTAGCTGCTGGCTCAGTATTTCTTATCCAGCATTGGCAGAGTAAGGAACCATGACAATTTTCTCTGATCAATTCCTATATTATTTTTTATGATTTGGAAACCAAAGTCTTTCACTTGAATGTTTAGAAAATGCAACTAGACTACAGTTCTGTGAAACATGTCTGTCTCAAATTAAATGCTCTCAAGTTTTCCACCTGAACCTAGCCCTTCATTCCCAAAAGCTTAAAGATTCAAACACCATCTAAGTATGTCGATGGGATCTGCTCTTTCTCTGGAACAATAAATCATTATTAGCTTTTTTTTACAGAGAATTGTTAACAACCCTGAGATTATTTATTTCAGTCTGTTCTGAAGATGCAGAAAAATGTTTGTTTTATCAACCAGAGATGAGAGTAACATTTAGGTGATGGTGCAGTGAGTTCTTGTAAGACAAATCTAATCATGAACCTGAAGGGTCTGGTTCATTTGCAAACATTTCAAATCAAACTGCAGAATTCAGTCTGCATACAAATTCCCATGGGATTTATATTATTTCCAAAGCCATTGTTTTGAGCAAGTGAACAAAACCAGAGTGCACAGTCTGGATAAAATCTGTGAGTATGGTTATCTATGCAATATGTAATCTATAATTTATATATGTTTAGATGTGCCTGACACACTTCTGCAGTACCACATAACTAGGGTTCAAGACAATGATAGACTACACATATCCCAAGTAGTAATAAATCCCACTTTCTTAAACTCATATTTGCTCTTACAAGATATAATGTCAGGCTTTTCTTAAAAAGGGCCCAAGGTTAATTTGTCCATCAGAAAGTAACTCTATGATGAGGCCACAAGGGCAGGTTCTTGTTTATAGTTGGGTCAGACCTGGTATGTCCAGCCATGGAAAGAAACACATGAATGTATGGTCATGCCATGTTAATGCAAGTTTCCTCTATGTTCTATAATACAACTGTGTAAGATGATTTAGGGCTCAAGAGTATGCTTGCAGCCTGGGCTTTTCATAAAGTGTAGATACATCAAGCATTGTATCTTCTTTGTTAGGCAGAGCTAGATGATGAATGGAAGGACCTATTTTTTGCTATCAAATATTTAATGGCTTTCAAGTCTATCACCATCAACTGTAGCTGTCAAATCAGTCGTTCAAACTCTCATGGTGTCACAAGCATAATAAATATTAACTGCTTTTTCAGAGCAATTTTGTTATGTTGCGCACTTGAGCAGAAGAACATTCCTTAATATAGTAAGTAATGCATGGGCAGTATGGTAGAAATGTTGTGGCACTTGATAAGGATTAATGTGTTTGTTTATTATGTTGGAAATGATCTTCTCCTGAGGTCTTTTAATGTTCTTGTCCTGAAAAATCTTTTCAAGGTTCATCTGTAATGATGTAAAAGTTAGATTTCTGAATCTGACCATGTCACCCTAGATACCCCGTGTACAAAGAAACAGGCGCTCAAGAGGCTGATGCTTAGGACACACATTTTAGTACATGTTTGCACTGCCTCAGTCACCACCCTAGGGAGACAACTCCAGACCAGGTGTTGCTGACTGCCCAATGTGCATATCATGGCTGCTTTTTCATGAAAACTGCCCACAGCCAGGTTAGGCCCAGCCTTTTCTAGGTTTTTCATGGTGCCCCATTAATAATGCGCTGAGGGATGGGATTCAGCTCAAAGCAGCTGAACTAATCAAGGGGCTTGTTTGGCCATGTGAATGTGCTGTGGGACAACACTGGGGTTCAGGGTGGCTGAGCAACATCAGGGTGCGAGGCTGGCCAGGCTGTGGGACCAGAATGACCTTGAGTGCAGTATGCCATACTGCCTGTCCAAGCCGGATCACCCTGCTGAAAGCACTCCGTGTTCATCATCAGGGCCTCGCTGGCCCACAGAGGGAGGTGTCCAATGTAGATAATCTGGATTCCATGGGATCTGACAGTGCAGATATCACCTGTGGGATGAATTGCGCCATCTCCGTAGGAATCTGTTTCTCCATCAACTGTAAGGCCACACCAGAAAAAGCGCACGGACTTTGACTTGTGGTTTCATAATCTAAAGCAGATTAATTTCTCCAGAGACACTGCTTATCTCTTGTCCCCTTAGGTTCATTGTGTAGTGGTGTTAATCAGGAAGGGCCAGGTGGAGAAGAAATAGTAGGGACTGGCTCATGTCCATGCTGCTGAGGAGGAGCCATATTACAGTAAGCCTTTCTCTCATAGAAAGAGATGGCTTAAGCAGTTCAAATCAGCAACAAGAATTGAGCACCATGAATGGTCAATTTTTAAGCTCACCCTTTCACATAACCCTCTTTTTAATTCAGCAGTATATGCCAAATCCAGGCAACACATGGATTTGTAATCCTTACAAGACACAGTGGTGGAAAAGGCTTTCTCTGGAAACCCCTGGGGAGGAGGAGGTGATGCCTTCCTCCCTGAAGAGACAGCTGGATAGAGCACTCTCACATACAACGAAGGCTACTTCTACTTCTGAAAGCTATCCAAATTCATGTCTTCCAGAGCATACCATAACTACCAGCCAGTAGACTGGCCACAGGGGAATTTCATATGGAGGACTTTTCAACCTGCTCTTGCAGGATAGATCTTACCTGAGGCAAAACAGGCCAAATTAACTCTGTCTCTCACATACTGTCAAGCTATTTTATAAAAATGTTCTGTCTGGCTGTTGTTGTCTGCTGTTATTAGATGTGCAGTGGAGGCATTGTAATCTTGGTGGCAGCTTACCAGCTGTCTGAAAATTCCACCCCTAACCTTGTTTTGTAAGGTTTCTGTAGGTCCAGTTTCATAGCAAAATCAGCCTTTTTTTTTTCTTTTTTTTTTTTCTTTTTTTTGTTCCAAGGTGTAGCCCAAACAAAGAAATAATTTATCTAGCCAGGTTATAGCACACCTGTGTTCATGACAAAGCTTTTCCATTTCTCCATGTCTAAAACCTAGGTTTTGATGCTCTGACTCCGCTTGATACATTGATCACAGCAACATTTCAGACAGCTTCTGCCTCACAATCAGATTGTTCGTGTTTCGCCTTGATTCACCCTCTGTTCAGGGAATACACCTTATTTTTTGTGGGAATGTGCATATTGTTCCACCCTACCAACTGAGTTTGCACAATCTTGAATTGACAAGGTGTCTATCAATCACAGCTGTCTCTGAGGACTGATTTAAGTGGTATTTCAGTGAAGCTGTTAGATAAGTATACATGGTGATCCGTCTGCCAGCAAGGCCTTCCCATTTTCTCCTCTGCCTGAGCAGTGATCTATATTTCATTTTAGGAGAAAGAAATAGCAGGGGTATGAGCTTGCAGAACAGACTCCTGGGTTGTTAAACATCCGTGGAATAAAGCACGTTCTGAGGTTGCTGGGTGAGGTCCACCCTTTACTCTCTGCCCCTCTCCCCATGATCTTAAGCAATTCAGTGTGATTGACTTGGGGAGTTGCAGTCTGAGTCACCAATTCTTTTCTCTGGTTATAAGAAGAATCCATTTACCTAAAGCAGGGGTTTAGACATCATAGTGGAAACCAGGCCCTTAAAAATAAGGACTTAAAGTGCCCCAAGTAGATTTTTGTTCATAAAATTCCAATTTGCTACCCAGATTAGAACAAACCAAAAAACTACACATTTGAGAGAGATACTGATTACTTATTTCAGAGTTGGTCAGCCTGGGTGCTCGGTGGTATTTTATAAACCAAGCATAAAAACTGTAAAAACTTTTTACTATTTATTCATTTTAGCAAATTAAGAATTATTATTCATTGGCTACAAGCTACCTGGTTCTCTTATTAATTAGTATTCTATCGTCTATTCGTTAATAATTCTGCATGCTCAGAATTTCTCTTTTTTTGAGTGGGTGACCTTCTTGGGTGGTCAGAAATTGGCCTTGATGAAATTATCTTTTATCTAGCGGGAGATGATTTCAACATAACTGCTGAGAGGGCTCTGTTAGTTTCTTCCTTATCTTTGGAGTTCTGCCAAATGTCCTTGTGGTCCATAAATTCTGTGTTCTTTGTGCCTACTATCAGTGGGTATCCTTCTTCCCAAGCTTTCTTAACCTCCCTCTAGGTCTGAAAGAATTGTCAAGCCCTAAGCCTTCCCAAGGTAATCCTACCATGAAGTAATTTGTTTTTCTAACGCCTGGGCATCACTTCAAGCTTGTTAGCAGCTCTCTGTTTCATGAATTAAATCCCTCTTCTTGGTGATTTGTACAAAAAGATGAAACATCAAACATTCTTTCTTAAGAAAATTTTATAAATCACACATTGTGTAACAATTTCCTTTTGCTCAGGGCTTGAGTGGCAAATTTTACTAGCAATTTCATTAATATTGTGACCAATTTTGAATCTACCAGTGCAAAAAACTAGAAAGTTTCTGTATAAATAATGTGTGATAAAACCAGTTATGAAATACCATTGCTGGTTGTTATCTTCTCACAAGGAGTAGTAGTATCAAGGAGTAACTTGAAGTCCTGGCTTTTAAGCCAAATAATTTGCTGAGTTTGCTCCAGGTCTTCTTCTATCTGGTGAAGTGAGCACATTACTGCTCATTGGTCTCATGTAGCTCTGGATAGGTGGAAGAGAGCCCATGTAGATCAGAGAACTGGAATGCAGCTCTGGTGGTAGTAGTGTGGCTGAATTGGCATGAAAATTCCCCCTTACCGTCAAATGTTTCAAGTGAACATACAAATAATGCACATACAACAACTCCAATATCATGAGGAGTGGAGGATATAGTGTAATATAGTTGAAATAAGAGCTTTCCTGAGCATTTAAAAATTTGCAAGTTTAGAATGATAGAAACTCAGTATATTCTAACTTGAGAAACTTTAAAATGCAGATTAGAGGAAAACAGAAATGCCAGCAAAGAATAATTTGGGAACTAGTACCCAGTCCACAGTATTCACTCCTTTTAAGCACAACTTTTAAACAATTAAATAGAAAACTAATTTAGGACTTGAACCTCTCTTGTACTAATGGACATTTTCAAGCAGCATACCTCACATTCTTTTTATATGTATCTAACTATATCAGACCCCTTTAAATAATGTCTATTTGTACTCTTTGTATAGAGTTAACCTACCATTACCTTTGCTTTTTGAGGCAAGTGAATTTTATGCAGTCACACAAAATCAATTCATCTGAATGCAGAAATGCATCTATGGTTGCCCTGGCCTATTTGATTAATGCCTTCTGGCAGCTCAAGGAATGTTAGTGATTTAAATAAAAACTGTTTGTCACAAATTTTGTAAGATATTCTTTTCTTCCCATACAGACTTTTAACAGTGAATAGTGTGAGTGGTATTACTTCCACCATTTAGCACTTCCCCCTATCAGGTTACATGACTTAGGACCTGCCCAGACTGTAAATAAAACACCAGTGCCTCCTGCTCTCAGCTACTTGAGTTAAATCAGATCCTATTCTTGGCTGCACTCATACGCCTTTGGAATTTCTCCATTGCCAGCATCGTGCTCTGGGAAACAGAACTTTTACCATGAAGATTGAATCTGATATCTCACACATTTACTTTTTTTAAAAAAAAGTAGTAGCCCAGATCATGTGCTTAACCATGTAATGGATTCTCTTAAAACTTTATATTTGTTATCAAGGATAAACAATCTCACAGTCCTAGAAAGAGGTAAGTAAGGATTCCAAAGGTCAATTATTATCCGATACAGGTTTACAGATGTGATGCATACCAGAATAGCATTATTGTATCTCAAAAGAAAAAAAATAACCTAATAACCTCTAGATGGCTGACTTTTTAAAGCAAACCTCACTGGTCTGTCACAAAACAATTTATGTGGAAGACCAGTACATTTTCTGCACAGAAGGTCCTGACAAAATTGATAGCTCACTTTTTTTGTTCACAGAACATGCTCATCATCTGTAGGATTTCTAAAAAGTTCATCAAATCTGTGACTTAGCAGTTGCAGATATCGGCAACATATGAATCTCAACATTTTTCCTCTATTTACTTCAGAAGGGGTTCTTTACATGAAGATGGGAAGGGAATAACAAAGGGATTCATTTACTCAATGCTGGATAGAGCAGCTCCTCTAACTCTAACTCCTTTACAGATACATCTGTAAAAAAAAGAAACAACCAACCAAAAAAAAACCCAAAAAACCCACCTACTAAAAACCAATAAAAACAACAACAGAAAACCAAAACAACAACAAACCAGCCAAATCCCTGAACAAAGAAACAATTAATCTAAAAAAAAAAGATAAAATGAAAGAAAATGCTTGAAAGAAAATTCATCAGTTTGTGCATACTGGAGACAAAAAAAAAACAACAACAAAAAAAAAACCCCACCCAAACAAACAAACAAACAAAACCTTAAAAAAAAAAAAAAAAAAAAAAAAAACCCCCCNNNNAAAAAAAAACAAAAAAAAAACCCCCATGTAGGACCACCTTTCTAAGAAATTAAAACAGCTTTTAAGCTTTTCTCAAATTTTAAGGCAATAAGAGTTTTTTCAGACTCTCTCAGTAATATACTGCATAAAGATATAGAACAATCATAATCTTCTTTTGTTCTGGTTAGAGCCAAGTTCTGTTCTTACACATATAAAGTTCAAGTAGTTTGTACCTCTTTTCTAGAGGTTGCACCTCCAATGAAACTGAAACTGGTATCATTTTTCCTTACATAAGTTATATTTCTTACACCCTTGATGTTGTTCTTTTTAGCCTTACATCACCATCCTTACTGATATACAATTGAAATAGCTCTTTGAACATGAGATTGAAGGTTCCTGTGATGATCCCCTGTGATGAACCCCTGTGATGTACAGGAATCATATAACATGCAAAAAGAAGAGGGAAAAACTCAAGGAAACTCTTCAGAAGATTATATTTACTGCTATCGCACACTGTGTGCTTCTTTTTTGATCCATGGAGACTGTTATTCAGGAATAATTTTTAGGTATCTTCCTTTCATATTGTCCTGGTTTAGTGCTTTATTCTACTGTCTTACCAAAACTTTTGGATGACGAACCAAAACCAGCATTCCCAAATGGGAATCTGCTAGGCTGACTGATTGAAGTAACTATCCAGTGTGTGCTCATCTGTGGGGGGTCTAATGTCTCTACAGGATGGATGGATCTGAGGGCATGAGAAGGTCACATCGGTGAACTAAATTTGGCAATTCCTAGGAAAATGCTAGCACTCTATTCAGGTAAATGCCATCTTGACAGTAATCAAACTGTAATCACAGTAATCAAACTTTCCATACCAGCTGGATCCTGGAAACTCCACTAAGTTCTACTTCCATTCCTATAGCTTTACTAAGCCTACAAAGTTGGTCATGTTAAAACTGAATAGGTCTCTAGGCTAATAAAATATGCTTATCCAGTTATAGATATGGGTGTGGGTCTCCTCCTGGAAAACACTATTCAGTACCAGCAAAAAAGCTACTGCTTTTGGTCTTAAAGAGGAAGGAAGTTGGTTTGTTTTTTATGTAATACTTTAGTTCTATTTTCATATAACTACACATTTTAAACTACTGTTAAAACCCAAAACCAGGCCAGGTGGCAGATGCCAATGTTCTTTCCATCACAGCAAGACATGATATAATATTCTTTCTAGATTTACTTGCCCTTTCATTTGTCATTCAATGCTCTTGTTGCCATGAATATCAAGGGAAGTTTTGCCATCTAATTCATCTGTGACATTTGGAAATTTTCCAGTAATGAGCTGCCTAGAAAACTGTTTCATGCTAAGAAGGCATCATTTGTTCTTTCTTCCTTGTCTGAGAACTGTTTCTGTTGCTCTTCTCTCAGGATGAATGGGACAGGCTTTCAGGATTCGTGAGGAAGGAAATTATGTCTTTTTTAGAATAGCTCTTCTGAGAGGTGTTTTATCTATAGATAAGAAGGGGGTTCACATCTAATCTGAACTGTTTCAGTGTCATCCTTCAATTTACAGTTGAAATGGTGCTTCCTGTCTCTTTAAGCTTCAGTTCTTCCGATTTATTCAGTACTGTCGCTGCTTCCTCATCATTTCCCAATGGGCTTGTCCTCAAGATGAGCATAACATATGGAAGTGCTCCTTAAATTCTGTGTTGGGATCTGCTGTAATTAGTGGGTTGGAGGTGACCCTGTAACTTACAAACCACAGCCATGTCAAAGGTTTATTTCAGAGAAGAACAATGAAAAGAGTAAGGCAGACAGTGGCTGGAGTTCTGTTTTAGGCAATTCTGAAGCATGGAGAGAAATCTTCCTCTGTACTGGGAAGTGAAAGGGAGTCAGGAAATGAGCTTGAGTGCTAAAACCTGGCAACATCCATGTTACTTAATTATTAGCATGGTCCTTGATCTCTTTTGTACTGTTCAGATGAGCTCTCACCAATTCCAATGCCAGCAGAACAATCAGGCTTACTTTCCTTTCACCTCTACTGGTACAAATGAAATTCTTTCCATCATTGTAAAAGTACAGCAAATCAAATTACACTTTTTTTTCCCCTTTTTCTTACATGCTGAGAAGATCTTGGTTCTCCAGTATAAGAGTTAGCTGAAATGAGAAATAACTGAGAATTCCTTAGTTTTGGTAAAATATATATTGATTTATCTTCAACCAATCTCATCTTTAATTAAGAAAGGTCTGCCTTCAGGGTTGTTTTTTGGGGTTTGTTTGTTTGTTTTTGGTTTTGTTTTTGTGTTGTTTTTTTTGGTTTTATTTGGGTTGTTTTGGTCAGTTGTAGGTTTGTGGTTTTTGGGGGGTTTTTTTGCATATTATTAGACAGATGTATGTATGCATTGACTTGCTCCATGTTCCATGAAATATAGATTGATGTGTAGCAGGAGGCTTTCCTGCTTTCTGGTCATACTTACATGACAATTAGTCCTTAGAATACATTTTTCTCCTTAAAATATTCACCAATGCTTACAATAATGTTCTTTGTAATTATTGGTAATCATCTACATCTGGAAAGATTAAATGCAGAATGTTCCTTTAAATTCATAGTGGGAATTTTATTTGACAAAATGTCCATCAGCAATGATTTCTAAAATTCTAATATTAAAGTTCTATATTTTTCTAATTCTAAAATTCTAAATATTAAAAAATAATAAATTAAAATTTTGTTGTCTGTAAAAAGGGATGGATTTTAAATACTACTGGTAAATTCTATGGTATTTTGATAGATTTGTAAATTTGTGATGTCCCAATTATGTATTTACTACAAATTTTCAGGTTGCATTTAAGCTGATTAACCAAAATCATCAGTACAGAACAATAGAGCCTTGCCTTTACAAATATAGCAGAATTAATAATAATAATTTCCTTTATCTTCATTCAATTAGTTCATCTTGATTGGAATTGCCTGTAGTAACATGTAGTTCTTCACGTTCATTAAGTGCTGAAACCCCTTTTGGTATGAAAGGAATCCTAATCTAGTGAAGATTATTTACCATGCTAGGTCTGTAAGAACACGTGGGATGGACACATGAATGTAAACTGCCTTCAAGCAAGCGTGAAGTGGTTTATGGTGATAAAAGTGAAGTCTTAGAGATGGAGCATCTATGCTGGTGTAAAGAGGAAAATATTTGTCCTCTTCCCTACTAAATACGGTTTGCTATATTTAACACTACCACCAGCTCTGATGTACACATAACTATCTAACTTGTGTCGGCATCTGATGGGAGAATGGAACTCTCATGCCATCATTCATTTGATCTTTTTCCGATATTAACATCAAGTCTGAAACTGTTTTGGACCTATGTATCAAAAGGCTCGTTCCCCAAACACAGTGGTACACACTGGAACAGTGACAGGCAGAGGAGCCCCAGTAACCTGCAGAGATAAAATGAAGCGCCCCAATCTGGCCCATTCCAGGACTGTCTCAAAGCACCATTTGGATTTTCCAGACATGACACCAATCAGTGGGTCAGTAGGAGTTTCCTCCACCACCTTTATACACTGAGGCAGCTTACTCCCTGCCAGGATCTGGGAGACACTGCAGGGTGCAAGAGAAAATTGTGCTGGATTTGTACAAAATTTTGTATGAGGGGTACTTAGGGAGGAACATCATGTGGGGAAGGAAAGGGATTGATGTGTGTTGGGGTGGTATCAGAGTGGCAAAATAGAATGAATAAGGAAATAATGTTTAGGTCACATGTCTAGAGGTTGCTGACTGGTACACTTGCCCTACCACATGTACCATATGTACGAATTTTGTCTGGTCACAACTCTATGTCCTGTTTTTTCATTTAACTCAATTTCTAACTATTTCTTCTGGTCAAGGTGGCTCTATATGCATGTGTGTATGGAGGTTTGAGTGCCAGCAACTGGAAGAGGGACAAAACGTCATATGTGAGGGCCACATTCCTGGGGTGTCAGCAGTGGAGGAGGACAGGGTGCACATTATGTGGGTGTGAATGTCAGTGTGCGTTGGCACTAGTGAACACCGAGGTAGACTGGCATGAGAGTACAAGGAGAATACTGAAAGCCAAATGCCAAGGCAATCAGAAGTATACAGCAGAGTCGAAGTGGACTGGAAAAATTGGAGGTCCTTGCTTCTGGAGTCACTAGGCTCTGAATGTTGGCTGAGGGAAAAAGATCAGGGCACTGGTGCTCTTTGTGTTAGCTGGGTTTTGTAGTTTCTATCTCTGCTGATTTATGTGGCTTGCCATGAATTTAAGCACACGTATTGTGTGCACTTGCACAGACTTTCTTCTGGCTGGACGCAAGGACATGGAGCTGCAGCAGCTTTGCCTCTACCAGACTACCATACACACACACACACACACACACACACACACACACACACACACACACACACAAACACACAAACATACACGGGTCTCTACCAGATACTGTGTATCCTAACACCCTAGAAGTTCTGGGTGTGTGCCTTGACCAGAGAGGCATTTCACACTAAGTCATCTAGGGACAAATGTCCACATGTGGTCAAAGAAATCCCTTTCTGGGAACCTGAAGGAATGAACAGCAAGTGCATGGTGCTGCCTATGTATTGGAGACAATTCCCCTTTACTACCTCTCCCATAGCCTAAAGGAGAAACGGGCAGAACAGTGTGAAAGCATCCCACAATATGCCAACACATCTCTTCTGAAATCAGCAGCCCACCTGCTTTGGCAGAGCGTGGCTGGGGAGAGCTTGCTGCATCAGTAATCCACAGGCTGGGCACAGAGTTTGTGTAATGTGCTGTTCTCAACTCCAGTGAACAGTACTTTTGAATTAAAGAAAAGTGAAGGCTTAAAAAGGCTTCCAGGCTGAAGTGCCATTTCTCCCTGCACAAACAGTTCTCATGCAGTGAGATGTATTTGTACCTTTTTATGCAAAATGCCGTGAAAAATTAACAAGGGCAGAGTATGTGCAGTCCCTGGGATCCCTTCCAGCATGTGTGCTTTATTATTTCCATGGGCCGAAACACATTGCCTTTCTGATCTAAGCCTTTCTGATTTTGCTTCAGGCTGTTAACTCTCAAGTCCCCTGAACATCAGAAAATTCTGGCCATTACATCACACAAATGGAACCCATTTATTTTTTAAAACCTTGGGTCTGGATGCTGGGCTCCCCCACAGTGAATTTGTGATACTCTTCTAAAGTGACAGGGCTGGGCCTGGTTTAAATTAATCTAAATGGAAGTAGAAACTATTGCATAGGTTTCTATTTGCAGAATGTGTGATTTCAATGTCACTTTTCTATTAATTCCTATTTTCTCAGACATATGACAAACCAATAATTAGTGTACAGAATAATCATGACAAGATTACTGTTGTCATCTAATCGCACAGAGACACTGCCATTTACTATGTAACTCATAAAAATACCCTAGATTGCAGAGAAAAGGAAAGCATCCTGAAGTGGTATTGTTTGAATGAATAACCACAATTCTTAAAATCCCTTGATACTACATACCTTTTCTCTATATTTTTTTTTTTCCCCATGAATAACTCATCGGTCTGTCTAGACCTTTGTACTGCAAACAAAAAAAAATCTATTCAAAGTACATTACAAATAAAAGCTGGCATTTAAAATGTGCACTAGTTGAATAGTTAACACAATAAGTAAAAGGAAAAAATATTTGTAAGGCGAGAATTTTGACAACACTGATGAGAAAAAGTCAAATGAATAAGAAGTACACATTATAACAGCACTCTAGTGAGTTAATTTTGAAACAGGATATATACCAAGTATGTATTTAAAAACTGACTTTTCCATGAATCTTTGTATTGCTCTTACTGATCGTGTCCTTCTTTACCCTAGGTACAGTCACCTCTTTGTCTTACTCTGAAAAATTCCTCTTCTGTGTTATGGGCATATTTTTCAAGATAACAGGAGGTGTCCTATACATGAAGAATAGCCTATGCTCAAACGCCTTATATATTTCTGGAAATTATTTGCCATATCATATTTTCTTACCTAGAAAATACACCATTCTATCTAGCTTAATTTCTTCCTTCCACCCTGTTTTTGTTTTATTTTCAAACACAAAGGTAATGTCAAAAGGATATTCTTGAACTGGCAATTTTTATTTTTTTTTTGGTGCAGGCAGAGGACATGGCCACTTCTTTTGCATACATCAGTATATGGTACACACACTACATGTGGCATTCTGTGTTTCTTCTACAGTTTCTTCAAGGCAGCAGGACATGCATTCTGTTTCCTGGCTTTTCTGACATTCTCTGTGTGATGCTGTCTGAGCAGTAATTCAGAGAAGCAAAGAAACAGAAAGTAGTCCTATAATTTGAATATGCAGATAGCTAATGTTATCACAAATAATATACTGTCCAGATATTTTGACACCTAAGAAGTCTACTGCATAAATTTTTGAACATAAGCAGGCAATTTCTGAAAGCTAATTGGTATACAAGTGCATGTTGTCCATACGATTTCATTAAGCTTGTCACAAGTAAATTGAGATAGAAAATACCTGTTTAGGCAAATACATTTCACTTTAAAGCTTATTTGTGGATGCCTATGGGAATTATGAAGGTGAAGGGCTACAAAGGCATAATGAAATGCAGGAAGTAATTGGTGGCATCAAAGCAAAACCTTCTGGAACTTTCAAATTGGTTTCAGATACATGTCCAGTTCTGCAAGTGTTTTATAACTCATTCTCAAGAAAGAATGTCAAGCTTTTGGACTCACAGATAATGACATGACAGCCCGTAATCTCTTATTCTGAAATATTCTGCCCTTTCATTAAAAGGAAACTCCTGAAGGTAGAGAAGAACGCAGGAAGAAAGACAGATGGGAGGTGAAGAAAGATGCCATATGAAAGAGAATCAAATTTCTTTATTTGATTTTAGGAAGTTTCACACTCCATATTTCTAATTATTCTGTGTTCAAAGAGCTCAGTGATGTTTGTATGTTTGGAAACATTTGTCTTTTAATAACAAAATTAAAAGCAGAAGAAAACCAAAAATATACACTGGGGTAGATGTTCCTTATTTTCCCGACTCCTCTCCTTTCTTCTGGACTTCTGTCTAGTCCACTAACGTTCAACTACAGAATAAAGCAGGTGATCAGTAAGTGTTGTTTGGTTAAAGCAAGCTGGGATTGGGAATTAAATTACAGAGCTTTCTGTTCCCATCTGCCCTGCAACTGGAGTTTCATCTAAGAAATAGAAGGGAGAAAAGCATTGTGCCAGTAATAGTTCAGATAGATATCAAGAGAATATTTGTAGCCCATTGTTGCTTCTCTTTGTTTAATACACACATTTAGATTTCTATGCAGAACACACCTCCCAAGATATGTTTCCTTTTCTAAACATGTGATACAACACAACTCTTTTGAGATATCTGCATCTCTGGAAGTGCAGGGAGATATGCGAATGTCTGTGAGCACACTGGACAATAAGGCATGAGCAGTAGTTGTTAAAAATAAAGAAAGGACATTAGGAAGGTTGTGGTTGAAGTCTTAGTATTTAACTGTGAGGAGAGGATCTAATCTTTTCAGGCTCCTTCTGTAGAACAGAGGAAGATTTCTCCCAAGGACAATTCAGAGTAGGGACCCAACTCCTTATTCCGTGAGTAGCCTCCTGGAGCTAACAAAAGATCAAGCCAGAGAAGAGCTGCATCCTGTGGCTGCTTTTTCTTGTGGGACGCAGCTCATTCATGTGTGGGCAGGTCCCCATCTCTCTGCTGCACTGAAAGGAATTATCAAAGAGCTGCATGTTAAAATTTTCTCTGTCAGTAGAACTGTAATCTATTTATCACTTCTTCAAATACAACATAATTTGTTAATTTTAAATACAGTCTTTAAGAGGATTACATGTTAATTTTACTATATAATGCAGGAAATCTTAAAAATTAAATATACTTTCAAACCTTCCTCTATGCCATGTTTTGGATGATGACAAAGACTTCATTCCAATTCCTTTTCTAGGACCAATCCACTCATGTTTTGGATCATCAACAAACCTTGTTGTATGAAGACTAAATTCAAATTAATACAGTTCTCTTTCTTTTTTCACATGAGATATGAAATTCTTAAATTTCCTTTATTAATTTCCAAACTGTTTGAGTTTGGTGGTTTTTCCCACAGTATTATAATAAATCAGAAGGAAGGCTGCATTTAACCACAGTACAGACTGCTGTGATGGCAAGGATGGCAGTGACGAATTATGCGCTGCATTTTGGCCATGTGTCTTACCTTGGAAAAGTTATGCCTGTTGAACTGTGAGCCTGACAGCTGCCTGGGCCTGGAGAGGTGAGAACCCCTCAACTTAGTATTGGCCTCTTCACTTCAGATTTTATTACTTCTGCAGTGTTAGTTCTTCCTAACTGACTGACTGACTGATCTAAAGCAATCACCTTTTCCCTTGGTTTGTGACTGTCTTATCTGTTTATTGGTAACTCCTGTTGTCAGCTACTGTTTCCCTTTAGAGTCCTTCATAAAATCATTCCTATCAAAATGAGGACACTTATCAAATATGAATAATTTGAACTGCCCACCGCAATTGGACAGAGATGAGTCAGAGGGTCCTTATGTGCACAACATTTTGGCAGATCTAAGTGAGGAAAGGACTCCAGAGGAAAAGCAGTGGTGGTAGTTTCTTCAATCAACAGAGACAAAGTGTGATTCTTGTCTCATCCTGTGCTTGTAGACAAGTCCATGCAGGTACACTCCAGAGCCCTGGGAAAAGACTACACTTTGGAAAGAAGTTTCAATTTCTAGGTTGACCATGTTCTATCTATCCTCTATGTAAGGAAGTGAGGAAAATGGCTGGAATTTCAGTGTGCCTTTAGGTCTAGACCTGAAAAATATATTTAGACCAAAAGTGGCTTGAAAAGACAGGATTTGTCATTTGTGTCCACTTGCAGCAATAAGGTGTGAGTTGCATGTTTCTCGAAACTGGCTAGAACACCTAGTACATCTAATAGTGCAATTATTTGCCCTGAAGAGATTTTTATTTGGTTGGGGTTTTTTTTTTTGTTTTGGTTTGGTTTTTTGTTTGTTTGTTTGTTTGTTTTTGTTTTTGGGGTTTTTTTAAAAGTTTGTCTCCAAAGGAATAAGCCAAATAGCTCTCTTGCCCTGTAGAAGTGTGGCTGACATTTCTCAGTTTAAAGCAAACTGGATTTACTCAGCCTCATTAATGGAGTCTCTAGTTTATAGAGTGTGACTTGGAACATATTTAGGCTTGTGGGTCATGTTATGTCACACAGGAAACAGTATTTAGAACATGCTGTTAAAGAGATTTGATTTTCTGGTTAGCCACACTCCCTGATTAAAGAAAATCCAACCAACAAACTCCCCTAGTCTCTATTCCCAGAAAATCCTGTTTGAGACAGTCTGGAATGATAGCATACTGAATTACTTTCATAATTTCAATTTGACAAAATAAACCTGCAAAGTGTTTTTATGCTTTTGGTACTCCTACAAAGGATGAATATTGAAAGAACGACATTTCTAAGCTAAGACTTGGTGTATAATTGTGCTTAATGCTTAGCTTATAATTAAGTACAGTTTTGCCAAGCAAAGGAGAGAGGAAGTTAAGAATGACTAATATGGAATTAATTAATAAAAGTTTCATATTTTAAATGACCATGTCCATAAAAATTATTGTAGTACTGGCAACCTGGAAAATTAATTTAGAACAGTGATAGGTACATTTATTATTAGCACGATCTTGTGAACAAAATGTGAGCAACCAGCTTCTTTTCATTCTACCAGTAGTGAATGTTCTAGATAACAAAATGAAACAATGAAGTAAAGGCCAGGAATTCTGATAATAACTACACAGACATTTGGCACTTGTGGGATGCTGAAATGCTGCTGGGCAATCAACAGAGAAAGCGCCTAATTTTGAGGGGTTTTTCTTTTATTTGAAGGGTTTTCATGTAAATATTCCCTTGTGAGCCCTGAGGTATTCTGGGGATAAAAATTAGAATGGCATAAACCATTGAAGATACTGCATATAACCAGAGCAAGGCTTTGGGTAGCTTTGTTTGAGTGACTGCTGAGCCTGTACCTGGCCTCTGCAGGCAGCTGAAGTGGTTGATTGGCTCCTGTAAAGTCCAGGGTGCTTCCTATTCCACTTCTGGCTATGAGCATTTGCTTGAGTGCAGGAGTGGACAGACACACAACACAGACCAAAGCCCCAGTGGGACCTAGAAACACAGGGGGGAGCTGTCATGTTTCATGAGAAACCAGGTGGGTGCCCTGGGCAGGACACACAGCAGAATTTGCAGCCTTCAATTTTAGTATCATTGCTGGCTGTTGTCAGATGAAAAATGCAAAAACAGCCCTGGAACACTAAATTGGCAATTTACATGTTAATGCCATAACAAGATGTTTTAAAGCCATGGCTGGCCTGGCCATTTATTTGCTTCATAAGCACCATGGGGTTGGCTGTACAATCAGCCATAACAGGAGGACAAAGGGTGTCCCTATAGAGTTTGCCCTCCAGATGAAGTAATCTAAGGAGAGAGTTGGGGTCAGATTGTAAACTTGTATCTAGATCTTGCACTTCCTGAGAAAATCAGGAGTGTGTGATGCAATGGGTAAAAGCCATAAACCCAGGCATATTGGCTTCTCTGGTTTTATATTGCAAGGAGTAAGGCACATAGAAATTTACATTCTAGAGTGGAGAACCTTCCACAAATTTCCACAGTTAATAAAATGTATCACTGAAAATGTACTGTGGAACACACTATGCTATAAATTTGACCATTTTGAAAATTAATTTTATTTAGTTTTTAAGGGAGGAAGTCTAATAGACAAGAAAATTGTAATTTGTTTCTGTATCATATAAACTGAAATAGCTATAGATTTTATCCACTATAACCACTTCCAAGGTCAAAGCTACATTCCCAGCCTTAGACTTTCAGACTTAATTTTCTACAAGGACTGGTGTAGACACATAATGGGGTGAGGGAGTTTCATAGCTCATGTACAGTAAGAGGCAGATCAGTCAGACAAAATTACTTAATTATTTGTTTTTACCAAAAAAGAAAGTTATGAAAATTAGTCTGCAGTTGTTACAGCTCAGAAAAAAAGAAAAAAAGAAAAAAAGAAAAAAAAAAAAAGACAAACCTCATCCATGGCTCATTCAACCACACATGACTGTCCAGCTGGTTTAAAGCAAGCAGAGTTACTCTGTGAATTTTGAACTTCCCCATTCAACTCAGCAAGGTTATATTCAGCTGCCCTTGACCTTTAGGCTAATAAACAAACAATAAAAAGCAGAAGAGGGCAGTAGATATAGGGGCAGGGGAAAAGCTACAATTCCTTACAGCCAAGCTAAGACCTCATGGTAACAAAAGTCAGACTCAACACAGTAGGTCCAAAAGTATATGCACCCATAACTTAAACAGCTGCCCCATGGAATTAGATTTCCCATTATTTACAAGTGGAAACACCCACTTGTAAAAGGACAGTATTAAATTCAAGATCTGAAGCATGCTGCTCTGTAACATCATTGCCTTAGTAGTTTCATATCATTCATTTAATTGCTAATGTTCATGTTTTCCTGGATTTGCAGCATACTCTGAACTCTTCTATCCAGCAGAAAGTTCAGTATTGATCCTTGATCCTGCCATGACCTTCCAGTGCCAGATTGGACAAGCCACTTATTTTCTCTATGATTCAATTCCATTTATGAAAAAATTCTCCTTATGAAAATGAAGATAATATTATTTCCATGATTTGCAAGCCATGTTGAGGCTAAATGAAAGAATGGTAGCACATACAGTAATAAAATATAAAGGAAATTGCTTAGTTTAAGGATACTGGGAATAATATCACTTTTTGATTAAAGAAGAACTTACAGCAAAAAATAGATAATGCAATTTTACTGCTAAGAATTTATGAATTTCTTGCTTCAAACAAGACTTAATGGATTTCTGTGAGATAAAATATCACTAATCCCAATTAAATCTTCACAATTGCTACTGATTCTAGGCAAGTACTCTAAAACCTTACTTGTATAAAATACATTTCTCTCAAAAGCCATTATTTTGGGAGAAACATCTCAAAGCTGTTTTATTTCTAGCAGAAGAATGCATTACTAAAATCTCATTTTGAGCAAACTGCATCTAACCTATTAGAAGAGTGATATTGCCAGTGTGAGGTGCTTTGTGACAAAAAAAACCAAAAAACCAAAAAAAACCCAAAAAACCCCCAAAAAAACCAAAACAAAAAAAAAAACCCCAACCAAAACAAAAACAAACAAAAAAACAAAAAAAAAACAAAAACAAAACAAAAAAAAACACAAAAAAAACCACCAAAAAACCCCCACCCACACCTCTAATACATCTCAGTTATAACCAGTCTGCCACTTTTGAATCTCTGAATTACTGGTAAGAGGGTGTATTTTTAATAAATACACATCACACAAACATATATAATAAATGCCTATATATACACTTATCCCAGAGATGTAGTGCTCAGGGTTTTTTAGTCAGATCCTTCTAAAAGTTGATTTGAGTAACTATTAGTCAGTCACCATACATTTTTATGTAAAATCAAGAGGCATATTGTCCAGAATGATCACATTAGTGTGACAACAAATACAAAAATGGAATTCCAGATCATATAATCTTTTCTTCTCATATTTTGTCTTTAGCACTGATGGATTTTATCTTAAAAATCAGCAATAGTCTCCTTCTCCAAAAACTTGTCAGATCTTCACTCAGTAGTGTTTTCTGTATCTCTTGTCCTCGCTCAAATACATAGAATGCATTTTTATACCTATATATGAAGCAAGAGTGTTTGGTTTCAACTCTCATTATTCTTCTCATTTATATTTACTTCCTATTTTTTTAAAAATTTAATTGTTTCTAAATATACAACATGGTTATGTGATGAAAATGAGTTTACTATGAAATATGCTAACAATACAAACCTATAATTTATTTGTTTTTATCATTTGTACCAGCAGTATTGTGGCCAGCAGGACTAGGGCAGTAATTGCCCTCTGTACTCTGCACTGGTGAGGCCACACCTCAACTTCTGTGTCCAGTTCTGAGCCCTTCACTACAAGAAGGACACTGAGGTGCTAAAGCATGTCCAGGGAAGGGCAACAGAGCTGGGGAAGAGTCTGGAGGTCTAAAGAAAAATCAATTTCATTTTGATTGAATTCAGCTATGTCTTGCTAGTCTCTTTTGTTCCTTAAAAGGAATAGGCTTAGTTTCTACCAAATTCTGTCTCATCACTTTTTCAGGCCATTTATTCTGTTGTAATAATAGTGCATCAAAATCCAGATTCCAGTTAACATCTCATAATCTGTTCGGGTTTTTTTTGTCAAGTAATTTGTTGTATATTATTGAAGACACAGTTGTGTCACAACATTGTCTTACCCTTCTACAACTTTTTGTATAAATAAATATCCATATACAGTTAAAAAAATTAAATTATACTATCAGATTACAGAATTTTCTGTCAATTCAAACAAATATTCATATAACATGTGCAGTATTTACTCTGCAATTCGCAGATTGGCAATAGGTTGGCTAAAGTTAGAGTAACATGTGGCCCTGAGCTGAGACAAATGAGAGCAAGAATTTGTCCTGTATAAAGGGATAAAACATTAAGTCCAAAGACACTTCCTAATACCTAACTGTCTCCTGATAATGCCTAGATTTCACTCAGCCTGAAACCTAGGGAAGAGAATTTTGCTGACTATGTATAGCTGTGGTTTCTCCTTTGCTTTTTTTATGGTAACTTACTTACAACTGAATTCAGCTGCAACTTTTCCTGTCTAGCTTTTTGTTTTGGTTTGTTTTTTTTGTTTTTTTTTTTTTTTTTTTTTTTTTTTTTTTTTTTTTTTTTTTTTTTTTTTTTTTTTTTTTTTTTTTTTTTTTTTGTCCCAGTGTTTAAGCATCTGTGTTGAATATTTGAAAGAGAGCATTTTTTCTGACTATCATGAGTAATGGGAGAATCGGCATCCTGGTGAGTTCACCCAGAGGGCCAGCTTAGGGTATGCAGGATTGAGGGTGGTTTCCTAACCCACAGGTGTGCATAACAAAGCACAGCACCACTGTCAGACACCTTTGTTTAAACCTCCTCCCAATTTAGGAAGTACTATAATTTTTTCAGGACTTTTATTTTCAGTTTGTAGCTCCACCAACAGCAGTGCTGTTGTCTACTGCTATTGCCTGAGGGGTGACTGATGAGGAGGGGGTATGAATCTCCTGCCTGAGTGACAAGAGTGAGTGCTTTTGGAAGCCACCTCTGGAGACTAGACCCTCATGGTTCCACTCTTCTCAGACAACATTTCAGTTTCCAGTCAGATTGCTGACACACTAATATGGATGCTTTAAAAATGTAATTTTGCTCTAATTATACTCAAGAGAAATTTTGGGCTCTATTCAGTTGCCTAAGTTTCATTTGAATTGTCCTCTAGCTGCCATTCTGCAAGTATGGGGATGTCTGCTTGTCTGCTATTAGTTTATTAGTTGAGATTTTTTTGTTTGTTTGGGGTTTTTTTTGGTTTGGTTTTTTGGGGTTTTTTTTTGTT
>VWZN01019095.1:228725-248875 GCA_013396955.1 Regulus satrapa
TTTTTGAGAGAGAGCTAGACAGAAAAGAATAAGAAATGTAGCTCAGCCCTTTTTTCTCTACCCCATGGTCTTCACCCTCCCTTTCAGCATGGTGGCTGCTACATCTGCTGAGGGCAAATCCTGATCCCACCCAGGCTGTGTCTGGGCCTCTGGCAGTAACACACTCAAGACAAGGTGTCCACATTTGCTCCTCAGACCTGCTGGCTCTGTCACTTAAGAATGGATCCAGCAGATCCACCATGGACCCTTTTCTAGGAGACAAGAAACAATATTACTGAAGCAGAGACCAGAACGCAGCACTTACCCTCTTAATAGCATGATTTACATTCTTAGGTTCAGTTTGTTCTCTGTCTCTTACTTGTTTTCCCACTGTCCTCTTTATGGCATAGCATGGCAATTTCTCACACTGTTCTCATGCACCTTGGATTTTTTTTCTTATGTGTCTCCCTCTATATGAATCTTTTCAACAGTGTAATCCTTCTTGGCACTCCTCAGACAATTTAGTTCTAGTTGGTGCTCTGCATGCTTCAAGTAGCGCAGTCTATGTTTCAAGCACAATTGTCTGAAGAAAGCAGAAACCATTTCCTTCCCTTTGCTCAGTACTGACATTCACATCATTATTTTTATATTTTGTGGGTGGATAGTGTCCTTAGAAACAGAGCTCCATCATACAAAGCATGGCACAAATACAACAAGAAAGTATATAAGGCTCTATTCCATATAGGTCTCTATACCAAATTATTTAGAGGAAAAAATATGTAAGAACGAGAGTTCTACTCCTTTCACTTTATGTATGGAGAGTGGATCAAAGAATGGAAATATACAGATACCTACAGAAAGAAAGCTTGTGGGACTATCAAAAGTGAGTCACAAGAAATTTGGGAATATCTGTTTTCTGAACATGACCTACTTCTCTGCCAAGACAGTGATCTCATCATACCTGTTATGTATCTCTTGCTCCACTTCCCTTGAGGTCAAGAAGTTGCTTTCTTTTCCTTCAGTCTCTGCCTGCAGAAACTGTCTATACTGCTGTTCCAACTACCTGTAAATATTAATGGATACAAACATATCCTCTGGAATGCTAACATTTCTCTTATTCCAATGATTTTTATTTTTCTATGTCAGTGTAAAAGAAGTAGATACCATTTGCAGGATCTGACAGCACAGGAAAGCAATAGTAAAACCATAGTAGTATCACAGCTCCCCTATCCTAAAGATTTCTACCAGAAATCCAAATGGTAGAGCTGCTACTTTTTGGAGCTGTACCCAGAGCTGTGATATGATTTTCCTTAACTTGCCCACCAGCATATCTAACTGGTTTCAGCCTTTGCAAAAGATAACTATGAGCCAGATAGCCCAAAACTTTTACCTGGAAAGCTACTGGAGCAAATCCCTAAACCTCAGATTATAAGCACTTGAAGGATAATACAATAATAAAAGAGGATCAATGTGTACTTGTCAAGAGCAGTCACATCTCTTTAGTCCCATTTCTCAGTAGGATAGCAATGCCTAGTGGATAGGGTAGGAATGTTTGACACCTACATCTTGACCTTAGTAAAGCTCGTGGCATAGTCCCTACAGCATTTTCCTATGCAAATATGGAAATTATTGTTAAAGTGGTTTTACTGAGGATTTGCTTTCAAAAAATGAAAAGCCCTGAGAAGTTGTGAGGCTCGGCCCTTAAATATTCAATATAAACCTTAAATATTGTGGTGATGAAATGGGTAGTCCCATGAAATCTGCAGATGACAGTGTTGAGAAGTAGAGCTTCAATGGTCAGAAGTAGAACTGAGAATGATTTTTTATAAATTAGAGCACAAGTCTTAAATCAATATAATGAAATTTAATAAGACCAAACTAAAAACTCCTCAGGTAGAAAAGAAAAATTAAAATCAGAAATGCAAAATGATATAGAAAGCATAATTTACTGTTTAGTTAACAGCACGAAGTGAGTCAGTGTTTGAGATACTGTCACAAGAGAGAAAGTCTCATTTTGAAATGTCATTATATACAAGACTTACTGATCACTAAATATTAACACACAAGTACTTATTAATATACTGCATAGCTATTACACTCCTTGGAACAAATGCTAGGGACTTGGTGACAACATCATGTTCCATTGTGAAAACCATCATTAAAAATGTGCAGATAATCTGGAAGGAAACCCCAAGTGATTAACAAAAAAAAATAGTCTAAAAATTTCCAGTAAAAGCTGAAGAAAATGTTCAGTCCAGGAAAGAGACAGAACAGTATAGTCATGTTAAGAGATTTAAGACTGTTTGAACAGTAATCTACTCTTCTCAATTGGAGTGATCAAAAAACCAAGAGAAATTCAGACTAATTTATCACGAGATATTTAAATTAGACATTCTAAAAGCTCTTTTGAGATCAAGATAATTGGAAACTTTATCTAATTTAATTTTTAAATTTAATTATATCTGAAGGTTATGGAATTCCTGAAACTGGAGATTTTGAAGAACATATCCAGTTGAAGTCTCTGTCATAAGTAGCTCAGAAGCTGTGTTAGATCTTATTTCAGAGCTAGTAAAAGCAGCAAATGACCTTCTGAAATACCTTTCTAGCTTTTTTTTCAGTGGAGGACCAAAGGGCTTATGCTGGATCCCTGCCTGGGTGGTATCCATGGGTGGTGACTATTTTCTGTTTGCTCTCTCTCACTTTTTTCTGTTTCTTTCTGTCTCACTACCTCTCATTCATTGTCAAATAAATTACAAATTAATGACTTCTACTTATTGTCTCATTTGTACCTTAATTCAGGCAGAAGCACCTCTCACTAGTCTTATCGTAACACACATATGGATCTGTCATTTCATCAGTCAACCAAAAATTTTTAAAATATCAGACACCAGCAGGAGAAATGTGCAGCACCCATTCTCCAGCATCTGTGATCCATGTCACTAATGTGGCTGTGTTTTATGCTGGATCAGTTTGCATTTCCAACTGCAAATCCTGAGTCCAAGTCCCTGATGCTTAGTCACCTGCACATTTCAAGGACCACTGGTTCACTGATTTGAGCCAACTCCCATCTGATCATGTTTCACTGGTTGCTCCCTTGAGTGGCTTGCCCAGTCACAGTAGTAGAACTTATTCAGATATAACTGTAAGTAGATATAGAAGCCATAACACATATATTTTAATCTAGTGCCCTAGTGTAAACATTTATCACTCATTCTCTCTTTCTCTAGTGAAACGTGAACTCAATAACATTTGAACGCATGTTGAACTTCTGAACTCACAATTTTGAGGCAAAATTGAGACAGCTAAAACTTAGCTGACTATGGAGGAATGAACAATACCTTGTCATTCAACCCTGATAATTTCTCGGTAGTTCAGAGCCCTGCTTCTGAGTATTTTGAATAATAATAACTATGAGAGTATTTCCTGAAGCTAGTCACTTAAGTAGTGACCCAGCTATGACAGAAATGAAAACTCTCTTCAAAGTCTCTCATTTTGAAAAAAAAAAGAAAAGAAAAATCCTGAAGGGGAAAAATTGGCAGTGAATCAGGGATGGGAGAAGATTTACTGCTCCCACTTTTAAAAGATGCCCTCATTAAGCAGATGCAGAGTGAACACAAAAGACGTGCCCTTTGGGAATGGGGCATTAAAGAGAGCTAACTTTCAAAAGAAAAATCAGGGCAAACTCTGTTGTTATGAATAAATATATTTCTGATTATGGAGAATTTAATAAATATACTGTAGCAAAGATTAAAGGTATTTATATGTTTGAAAGATCATTCTAAGATATTGAAATTTATAGGCTATTGAAATATTTCATATTTCCTTAAAGGTCCATCCTTTTAGAGAAATCTACTGTACCACCAAACTCCTACCTCAGAACCCCTTAGACAGTCTCTGAGATCAATGAATATGTGAACTTGTACTGATGTATCAGGAGGAGTTATCCTCTAACCAGTGTTACTGAATAATTTTATCCCGTCCTTCACTTTGGTCAATAAATGACATTCCAAGTGCACTACAGAGCACTGCACTTCATCCCAGGATTAAGCTCCCCTGAAACATAGTTCTGTTTCTCTCATTTTATTTTTAACTGCAGGTATAAAGTATACACACCTGAGCATTGCAGAGATGTTCTGCTGCACCTTTTTGTATCTCTGCAGGATAGCATCGGGACTGTTTTATCAATCAGTTAATGACTTGTTAAAAATTTCAGAATTCCTACTTTAAAGAGGCTTTATCTTTATCTGGCTTAACTAACACAAACTGGACCAACTCGAAGTTGCTATACATCCTGTTGGATAGGGAACAAATCCATAATGATGTGCAACGTGGCATGTGATTTACATTTCCTTGCATGTATTCACAGTTGCATAAATCCTAGTTTATACAACCTACGAAAAATGCAAAGGACTTATTGAGTAAGAAAATTGACCAAAGTATTTTACTGTGCAAGTACATGTTAACAGATCTGGACAGCTCCTTTGTACTATATGGAATTAAATCAAAACAGAAAACAATCACCTTTTTTTAACAAGCAAGTAATCATCACAAAATTGAACACAATACTTAAACACTGGCTTAATTAAATTGAAAAGTACCTACAGACTCGATACATGAAGGCTATAAACATTCAGCAAAGACTGTTTCTCATCACAGTCGTTCATGTATATATGCATGCCCTTAATTTTAGGCAAACAAATTTCAAAATTTGCTGTGATTCAGTATGAAATTAATTGTGAAATGTATTGAGTGTGAATATAGAAATTTTAAAACTATTAAAAGACAATAATCACTGCAATAAAAATATAAAAAATTATTTATTAAATTTTATCTCTAACTCATGGCTAAGACCTTTTAAATTTCTTTGCAATCTTGCCAGTGAGATAGCTAGATTCCAGAATTTTTGTGATTTATTAACAGTTTTAAATCACTTCCCCAAATCAATAAAAGTAAAAATACTTAAAACAACAATGAGGTAAATAGAAAAAATAGGGTGCATCAGGTTTTCCAACCAAAGAAGTAGGATTGGTTCTCCGGGGTTAGGGTATAAATAGGCAAGCAACATTAAAGACAAGAACAGTTAAAAGTGAACTGAAAGTTTTGTTCTGTTTAAATATCAGCATCTGCTCAATTTCACCAACAATAAAATACTATTATTCCAGTTGTGTTTTCTGGATGATGATTGCAGAGAAACTACATTAAGGATAATAATTATTGATAATCTCCAGATTCCAACCATGACAGCAACTTAACAAAAATGCTTCGAAATCTTGTATATCTGAAAACTGAGTGCTTTGTAGTTGTTTATTTTCTATCAATTTCCTTGTTTCTGAACCCTCTTCATTTGGGGTTTCAAGACACCCCGTTTTAGTAAAAACAGATAAAACCTCCCCAGAAGCCTTTACAGATCTAGTGGGGAAAAAACCAACCAAAGAAGTTGGGGACACAATTCTGAGAGCAACAAATTGTCACCCTGTTGGGATTTTATTTATCTGTTCACCTACCAATATCTGTCTGTGACATTACTCAAATACATGCTCTCCCTAACAAAGGCTGCACATCTCATGGAAGGTGTTCCTGCCCACAGCAAGGGGATTTGGATTGAAGGATCTTTAACGTCCCTTCCAACCTGAACCATTCTACAATTCTATGATACTTTTGTGTGTTCACTGCTGTTTGTGCAATGTCTATACAACAAAATACCATCTGATATCATCTGAGGGTATCAAGAGTAGAAAGGATACCTTCTGCAGCTAAAATAAACATTTGATTCAAGATTGTAGAGAGAGAATTTCTTGATATTTGAGGTAACCATATGTCCTGGTTTAGACACCATCATATAGATATATACCTGTAGGTCTTGCTAAGCACCTTTCATAACAAACACCCTAAAAGAGAAACAGAGAAAGGAGATTGTTTTCTTGAGAGCCTAAGAACTGCTAAATTATCACTTTACTTTCCTGACTTGCTTTAACATGCAGAGAAGATGTCAAACTAGAGACTTCTCTGAAGGTGAGAATAGCTAATCACAATTACCTGCAGACTGAAATCAAGGAAAAGCTCTGGTGGAAATATGTGTGCTGAGAATGGATATCCCAAGTCTCCGAAGGATGTTTTGATTACTGCAGCACTACATGAAAGGGGTCCCACCCACCATTGTGTCCTACTTCAACTTTTCCCAAAGAAATTGAATGTTTTTTAGACAGCATGGTTACATCCAGGTGTATTTGCTGTAAGAACCCTGGTCACTCTGGTTCCTCTGGGTATGGAATGAGACATGCCTGGCTGTTTTCTGGATTCTGGCTGGGGAACATCATCTCTGCTGGGAGGAAACTGTGACCACACATGCCTGGCATCCATCAAGGGAGCTGCACTGCCCTGAAAGAGGAGCCTGGGTCTTCATTGTGGATTTCAGCCCAATAAATGAAAAGCTATGGCATTTTGGCATTGAGGTTAGTGTCCTCCCTGGCACCTGGCTGTTGAGCTGCTGTCTTCAACTGGTATCCTCAAATATTCCTAATCCAGGTTATTTAGCCTTTGCTCATTGTGTTGAACTACAGAATACAAAACTGGATTCTTGTTTTGGCAACTGAAAAGAGAACCCTTCCCTGGCACACAACAGATGAAAAAGAAAGGCCTGGCTTCAAAAAGCATTAATAATATCAAATACCCAATGTGATTGACTTTTAAATTGCACAGAAATCAGATGCAGAGAATTTTCCTCAGTATTCAGTAGGCATTTGATAAAATAAATCACAGCATATCAGATTTCTTTATTCTGTATAACTGGAGTCGTAACCTCAGCTAACTGGATTTTTGCTACTTTTCAAGCCTGACTATGGAAAAAGATGTGTGAAAATTGATTAAGTTAGAAAAACTGGCATGAAATAAATAATTGATGGAAATAAACTGAGTAAGAAAGGAAACAGCTTAGACACTTTCTATGTTTGGTAGAAAAATGAGACACATTTTATATCAGTTCATTAAAGCAACTATCTTTACAAACATATAAAATTATTTATTTTTGAAGAGAACATGGACACATTACAAACACCTAAGAAACTAAAATTCATCACTAAGGCAGATGTTGTTTAAGGAAAATCAGAGGCTCTTTTAAAATGTACTTAATAGTTGGAAAAAAGTACTCATTCCTTTGCAATTGTAAATAATTTAGTAAGATGCATTTAATAATTTATCAATGAAAATTAGTGATTATATTCATTTCTACCCAAACATAAGGTTGGTGTTTGGTTTTGGGTTTGGTTTGTTTGTTTGGCTGGGGTTTTTTTGTTGAAATGAAAAGACTAATTCAGTCTCAGGATTTTACCTAAGTAAAATTATTATCTCCTTAAAACAAAAGAATTTGATTGACCGAATGGGGATTAGAGCAGATATGTAGGAACAGATATACAAGGTTGTGGAATCAAGCTGCCATTGATATCAGATTAAGTGAAGGCTGTATATAAATCTGGAACTGTACAGGTCATTTTGGGTAAGTTAGCAAGAAGTCTATGTTATGCTAACAACTCAGCAGAAGTGTTAAAAAATGAAGCAGTCAAATTTTAGAAAGACATAAAAGCAGACAATAACTCATTTAAGTCCTGTCAAATCAAACTCATTTAATTGGAAAACCTCCTGGACGCTAACAGAAAGTGTATTCATTCCTAACATAGGTGTTGCAGCAAAATGACATTTGGGAGCTGCCAAACAAGAAAATTGCTATTCCATTGAAATATTCATGAGACTTTGTGTATACAAAGGCTCTTCTTAACCAGTACCAATGCTTAACTAAACGGCTGATATTAAAACCTTGTTTCATAATTATGAAGAATTTCAACCTTCAATATAAATTGCAATAAGAAGGTGAGCTGGCCATTTGACTGGTATGAGTATAAAATAATTGGTGTCTTCTAACAAAACTCTGTTTCAAAATCTGAATTTTTTTGTCTATTAGACCACAAGAATACATGGTTTGTACATACTTGTTTTCCTAGACTTTTTTTCAGACAAGGTTACTTTTTTTTTTTTACTGTTATGAAAGAAATACATTTCTTTCAAAACTTTTATTTAGAAGAGTAAAATATTAATCTTCTTTTTGCTTTTACAAAAGCACCCCAACAGGGTATTCAGATCACCAGCAGTAGGCATATGTTGCAGATATAATATTTACTTATTTTCATAAGAATCCAAGATCTAGCAGCAGTGAACAGCAGGGAATTTTGGAGTGACTGCATCTGTTCCTGGGGCAGACAAGCATAGAGGGTTGCCTGTTGGAAACCTTTGTGTCTGTCTTGTAGGAGCAGCAAGTAAGGGTTGGATTAAGACTTGCTGAAGGCAATGGGAATTCTGTCTTCATTTTCTTGAGAGCAGTTAAGAAGTTACAATGATCTCCAGAAGAAGATATCCACTTTGAAACCAATAAAATTTCCCAATAAGGAGTTTTTCTAGTGAATTCAGAACTACTGGCAAGAATTTTGTTATACTATGACATAGTATGTCATATGGACAGTATAATTACAAGCAAAGGATTACATATTTGCAACTTTATTACCAGGTCCCAATAACTGATCATTAGAACAGGTTAAAAAGTGGAAGAATTTATTATCAATTAACTCTTTAGGTACTTATCATTCACATTTAAACACTGTGGTAAGGTTATAGCACAACTTCCTAATATTAAATTCCACAAAATATGGGTTATCTCCCCAATGCACTTTAGCTATTTTTTGCTCTATGCTTTTGTTTATGTTGTAGTTATAGTTGTCATATCAAATTTTTCAAGCTGGATAAATGTTCTGAAAATTCACATGTAAAAACATTCCACTTCTTCACGTTTGATTTATAGATGCTAGATTTTTGGGGTCTTTTTTAATTAAAAAACAAAAAAAAACCAAAAAACCTCAAACATAATGAAGAATTTAATTTGGCAAATAAAAAACTGAGCTGTGATAATTCTTATGGGCTTTGTTGGAAAGCTTGGTAAATCTTAGGGGGAAAAATATAAACGCTCTTTTGGAGCTGTTCTGAGAATCTCACTGAGAATCATCTCAGTGAGAATAGCCCAAGGTGGACTTTTCCACTTTTCCCAGTTCTTTAATTCCCACAAGGTTCTTTCACGTCAGACCCTTGGGTCAGATGAACAACTTGGCAAATTTCCCACCTTCTCTTCCCCAGCTAAACCACACCATGAACATCCTGGGATCTAGTGGTGTTTGTAACCTTCTTAAGTCTCTGAATCCTGAATGATCTGGATCCCTATGGACACAGATTTCCCTCTGCTGTGGTGTCCATTTCTCTGGGTGTCTTGAATAGCCCAGAGCATCCCAAGCAGCACTAGGTACATAGTGAGCCTTGCCAAATGAGCCTTGCCCAAGATCCACTCTCAGATGCACCGAATCCCTCTGCAAGGAGGATGGATAGGACACAGAGCTATGCTCAGTTCATGTATCTCCATACCAGACCTGGCTCAACAGATAGGCACCCTGCCCTCTGAGGGGGACACCCTAAAGGAAATCAGTCATGCTTGTGTTTTTTTGGAGCTTGTAAGCCTTGGGTAGTGAATATCTGCAGAACCACCCTGTGGTCCAGTCCTTGGGGCTTTTCTGATGCCAAATTTTCGTAATACAGGACAGTAATGGTAAAGTCCCTCACAATTACTATAGAAAATGGTCACTTCAGACACCTCCAGACTCTGAGAAAATCTGGTCATAGGCAGGTGGATACAGGACTTACTGACAATGTCATACCTCTTCTGGTCTTTTGACTCTATTTCCAGCCCTCACTGTAAATATTAACTGTTTTTTCTAGCAAAGCAACCCAAGGGATCATGTATACATTGGTTTCAAGGCAGATCTAGGTCATCTGAAAACCTTAGGGCCAATATTTATAAAGCAGGCCCAGAAGAGACGGTCACTGCTGTGTAAAAGCCAAATCACTGGGGTAAGTGCTGCAGCCATATGCCCACCAGCACAGCCTTGAATGGACATGGACACAGATCCAGGCTCATGGATGTCCTTATGACTGGAGAAATGCTGAAGGGTGTCCCCCAGATGCCAACAGACCCATGGCAGGAGAAATCTGTGCATCCATCTCTGTGGATGTGGAACAACCACCCCCCAATGACAGAAAGGACAGGAGAAAGTCCCAGGGCTCACCTCCACAGAGAAACAGAGAATTCCTACTTGAAAGGCCTTTTTTAAGACACTGAAATTACTCTCAGAAATCCCAGCACAGACATAGCCTGCTTGTACTGAGATGTGAGAGCTGGGTCAGGGTGCTGGTGCTGTCTATGTGTGTAATGCTCCTCTGAAAAAGCAGGAAGCCCTGCTGCACCCCTGCATAGACAGCTATCGTTCAGATATTCCTACTGATGCAGGCATTCACCCAGCATTGAATAATGAACATTGTCAGAAGGGTTTCTTGGAAGTCATTTCAGGGTTCTACCCTAGTTTTCCTGTAGTATCAACTGCTGTGCTCTCATGGCTCCCAATTTCCTCAGGAATATTCTTGAGGGAAGTCACAAGACAATCCTGAGAAACTTAAACCTTCTAAGTGCTGCATCAGGCACTTTGTAGTGTGATTACAACTTTTTTGTCTTGCTCAACATTGTATTTGTATGCAAAAAAAGATTGCTGGGAAGGCTGGAGGTGTTAAACTCGTCTTTGCACCAACAAACAGACATTTGGAGATTTGATAGACTATCTTAGTCACAGGATAATTTGTGTTAAAGGTCTAATATTGACACTCAGGTGGCTTAGCCCACAGGTTTGTTGCAAAATAAGAGAACTCAATTTCATGTAAAAGTCTGATACCACCTCTGTGACCACAGAGAAAAAGCACCAAGTACATTAGGCAAGGTATACAGAGAAAACAGTTTTATTTGATAGTGTGGTGGCTTGAACCATTTCTACAAAAGGGAAAATAAGGATCCCTGACTCTCAAGAAGTCTTTCTGTATTTAATTTGCATGATTTTTAATGCCAAATGCAGATGTATTTTTGACAGCAAAGACAAGAATCAATCCTCAGCCCAATGGTCCAACCAGTAGATATGACAGGTACTGTGTCACATTCCTAACCAGTGAAATCGTATTTGAATCACATTGCTGAAGTGATAAAACTTGCATATCTGAATGCTTCAATCTGAAAATGGAGATGAATTTGCTTCATAGAGGAGAGGCCTACAAGCCAGGCTATTTCATGAAGTGCATGCTTTTTTCTCATGACAGATTTTAAAAGAAAATTATTTAGAAGCTGGTAGGGAGTTTAATTTTTGTGGAGTAGTGGGCAGACTTTGAAAAAACCTGTCACAGGCTGTAGGAGAACTGGTGATGCCAGAAATTTATTCAGTAGTCACAACACACAGAGATTAGGACAAAGATTCTGTGGGGAATGGATGACTAGAAGGCAAAGTGGAGAAAAGAGGCTGACAAAAATAAAGATAGAGAAGGTTCATAGGGTTATGGATAAATACACTGGAGGAAAGAAAACTAGAGGCCTGAAAGTAGCCATGCAGGAAATCTACTTTTAGGGTGTGAAACCTAAGCCAATAGATTTAGAATTTATGAACACAGAAATTGAGGCTGAGAAGGGGGTATGCAGATGGCAGGACTGAGGTGCATCTGAAAAGAAATTATCACAAGGGTGTGAGAAAGGCAGATACAGCTGTGCACACTCCTCTCCAGAGCTGGGAATGGAGCTCAAAGCTCCTGGCATTGGTCACTCCTCCAGCGCTATCTGGTTTCTCTTTGGGAAACTCTGCCATCCTATATTCTGCTTATCCCCACAATAATGATCCCCTGCTACTGTCATCAGCTGGTCCCTAAACTTGAGTGGCGAAGCTCTCTGCAATGATTACTAAAGCTTTATCCTGCAGGATGGTGGTTCTCCAAATAACGTTACTCTGGGCTTTGGAAGTATAACACAAGCAGCACTCATGCTGGTGTTGTTTTTTGTGTTAATACTTGGCTATTGCTTTTATGGGGTTTTTTTGGTATGCAATAAATATCATATGGATGTAATTACTGTCTATGGAGTTAATAATTGCCCTGCATATCCAAGAAAGTCAATTTACTCAGGAGAAGGTCAGAAAACAGACTGTAGTATTACTCCTTCTGCCTTCTGACTTTGAACAGAAAACACTCTAAGTTTCCTGTAAATCTCATTAAGCTTCTGAATTCAAATCTACATTTATTTTTTTTTAATGAATTTTCACAGGCAAGGCTCTGAACTTTTTAATTAACCTGCACACACACATTCATAGAGAAGAGGATGGCAATATTTTCCAAAATCAGTATGATAACAGTCCAATCTATATTTCTATTATAAATCATCTTCCCTACTCCAGACACAAATAAACCTCTGCTGGCCAATTTTTCCATCTAAATTATATGTGAGGAAAAATCTTTTTTTTCCCCTAATAGGTAAGAACAATTTTAAGAGGGTTCCAACAAGTCAAGTTGTAAGTGAAGGCAATCCTTATTGGCTTGCAATGATTGCTCTCTTTCTGAAAATAAGCTAAAATAATGTAAAAAAACCAAAACCAAAACCAAACAAAAAAACCCAAAAAACAAAAAAAACAAACAAACAAAAACAAACAAACAAACAAACAAAAACAAACAAAAAAACCCCCAAAATAACCAAGGTAAAGCCATGCTTTAGTAACTTTACAGGGCAGAAGCTATGACAGTTCTTTGGGACTTAAGGACACTCAATATTTCATGGAGCTACCAGACTTAACAAGTCAGGCTCCTATTTTGATGTGGGGAAATTGCTTTGTTTCTACCCAGCAATACTGCTTTGTTTTCTTTGCTTAACGAGATAGATCACTTTTATTTTGACACGGGGATACTGCTTTATCCCTGCCTCCTGCCCAGCTCCTGCTTTGCTATGCCTTGCACTTCTCAGGCTCCTGTACTTGTAGCCACCAGCCAACTGTCAAGCTGCCCAAGCACTTTTAAATGCTGCAGGGAGCCACCTGGCCAGGAGGAAAATGCCAAGGAGAGGGCAAGACAGAGCAGCAGCCTAAATGAGGAAAATGGTGGAGCCAGTTTATTGAAAGGGGTCATCTGCTTACAGTTCTCAGGCAAAACCCCATAACTTTGGTCACACATAAAATCCTTTTATTCGAGAGCTCAAACCCTGGCAGCCAAAGATCATGTGGCACTTTCTCTGTGGCTATTGTGATGATATTGCACTGCTCCTCTTCTGCCAATTAAGACACAATCACAGAATCATTTGAGTAGGAAAAGACGTCCGAGGTCATCAAGTGTGTCCTTTGACTGATCTCCACCCTGCTAGCTAGACCATAGCACTAAGTGCCATGTCCAGTCCTTTTAGAAAGTATCCAGGGAGGTTAAAGCAAACAAAGACAGGTAGACATAGCTAGAGCGTGAAGCTTTGGATAGATAAGACAGAAAGATAGAGTAGATATTTAGGTAGAAATATAACATATTTCCCCTCTTCCTCAAACCTTGGGGATGCCATAAGGGGGGAGTAGGATGTAACCAGCCCAGTGGCAGCAGACTGGCCCACCTGTGAGCATAGACTTGGCCTTGCTGATATGTAGTTAGACATACACAGCTCTGTGCCTCCTGCTGCATCCCAGATGGATGACATTGGCCTCCCTTCTCAGCCACAGTCATGGAGAAGGGTTTGTCAACTCTCGCCTGCCCCTGGACACATCCAATTCATGTTCCTAGAATTTGTCATGGGAAATGGGAGCAAAAAGGGTCCAGAGAAGAAGACTGTAAAACTCTAGCTATTTTCCCATCTGTAGAAAATTTACATTTTCCTAATAACTTCACTTCTGGGAATCTTCTGAGCTTCAGCTTGACCTCGGTCTCTGAGCTATTAGTCAGCAGCCAAACAGCTTTGCTGCTTTAGTCAGCTTTAGAGGCACTCAAGGAGGAAAACCTAGCCACCCCTAGGAAGAGGAGAAATTCAGCTGCAGATTTGGAAATGTCACTATTAGCCTTAGGGACCTAAAGAGCTATGGGAAGATGATCCTCAATTGCAGTTATTTCCTCATAATAACAAATACTGCTGCAGCTTCAACCAATGGTCATACTGGAATGGCTGTTACTGCAAAGAAAACCCAAGCTCCAAGGGAGCTGTGGATTACCAGTGACTTTATAGAGGCATTTCTGATAACCAGAGCCCAGTTTTCAAAGTTAGAGGAAAGAAAATATCCATGTAATGGTAGCATATGAAGGTGAAATTCTTAAGCTTGTTTTGAGATCTATGTCATGGAAATCATAACATGCGCTTTCCTTGCCGTAATGGCATACCACAAAATTATTTTAGTAGTAAAACTGTTTATAGGTTTTTGGGTGCTATCTATGGAATTAAATTTATATTATTATGATGATGTCTGATAACAAGGAAGATATAATATTAAATAGCAGAGTTTGTAATGGAAAACAAATCAGGTTTAATTACACTTTGATTCCTGAGTGTCAGAACAGCAAAGTAATAAGGCATTTACTGTTTAGCCAAGGGAATTCACATTTCGTGATGAAACAGCAGCTTTATCTCTTCTTATCTCTTGGTTCTTCAGAGTCTGAATCCCATTGCTAGTGAACTTGAATCTATCTTTCGGCTTCAAAATATATTTTACGGAAATAAGCTATGTGACAATGAAGACATTTCTGTGGAATACTGTACAGTACAATCAAAAGGCTCTATTTCTTCCTGGAAATGTAATGTGGCGTGAAAATGGCAACACACTTCAAAACAGATTCCAAGTGGCTTAGAAAATCATACCACGTGAGTTCATTTTGCATCTCAACTGAATATTAATGAATTTAAGTGTCCACTCTGATTCCTCCATGATTATTCCAGCACTATATACTCTTCATCAAGGCCTAGTTGTAAAATCAACTGTGTATTTATAATTTATCAGAGTACTGAGTGAACTAGATTTCCCCATCCCAAGAAATGCGGAGTGCCTTCACTCCATTGCCTCAGTGGGAGTCGTGGAAATTCAGTTCATCACTGTATCTTGTTCTTAATGCAACCTACTTGAGCTTGTGCTGTTGTTTGCTTTACAAGAATAAGATAAGCTTCTAAATTCTTGCTCAAACACAGAAGAGTGATAACTTTTGTTAATATCCCTGCTATTAGGAGTGCTGAAATTGCAGAACCTAATATGAAGTCAGACATTTACACTTTCATAAATCATTCATGTAGTAAGCAGCTGGTGGTGCAAAAATAATAGCATCCTCACTGCTACCCAGTTGATAAAACCCATTTTGTCTTCTATGCTGAAATTCACTCCACCCCCCCATGTAGTCAGGTATCTACTCACAGTGAAAAAGACAAAGAGAAATAGAACAGCCCTGGAACATACAGTTAAAAAGTCAACAATTAATTAATTCTTATTCCCTAATATCCTTTATGGGAATACAAAGCCTGAGTTGATGCATTTAAGTCAAAACACACTTTACAGGATGAGGCAGGATGGGGGTGGAATGGCTCATGAGAAGTTCTTACCATTCATGCTGTTCATGCAAGCACAGTGACTCTCAGGTGACAGGTGCTCACTGACTCCTCTGCAGCCCCTGAGAATCCACACCATCCAGACTTTATGAGCATCACAGAGCCAACACATCTGCACTTTCAGGCTGAACATAAGACCCAGTGAACTCCAGCATCAGCAGCAAGAATTTAAAGATAAATTTCTGGTGTCCCATGCTGCTATGGAGCATGAAGTACGTGTTCAGCATCTATGCAGAAGGTGGGACTAGGAGGCAATGGTCCTCACGTCTTCTTTCTGTCCTTTCTTCCTGGGGACAGAGCCTTGGTAAAACTGCATGTTTGCAAAGACTGGTGAAAGGGAATTAGCCATGGAAAACAACAGGCAAGAAAAGAAATATATAAGTGTATTAAGTGCCAGAAATACATAAACAGCAAATAATTGGTTAAATGAAACAATATAGCAGCAAATTTTTATCTTTCTAGTTTGTTGTACAATTCCATAAAGCCCTAGCAAGACACTGTGAAAATCCATTCTTCCTTGTTTGTTTGAAATGGTTCTTAATTTCATTGAAACATTTGTCTGGAATGATATACTATTTTCAGGATATGAGAGCTCCAGGTACAAGAATTGGCCAGAAGGAACTTTATAAGGAAATTTCTAGGAGCATCTGAAGCAAATATTGCTGATTCAGATGTCTTTTACACTTCCACAAGGACCTGACCCTTTAATGAAAATTAAAAGGTTTTTGTCTGTGTGGAAAACACAGACATGCAGAAAGGCAGTGAATAGATGACCCAAAGCTGTAGCCACCATCCCTTCTAATTGTGGCTGTGAATCAAATGCATGGAAAATGCACACTATCTGATCATGCTGTGGTCAATGAAAAATCACTGTAAGCCAGCAGACAAGAATAACAACTGCCCTTTCCTCCTTCCCAAGCTGTGCTTTCTTTTCATCCTGTGATCTTGCTTTCAGAAACTGCTGATTAAGAAAGCCCCCAAAATATCATGACCCAAGTGGAGAGGGGGAGGACAAGGAGGGAAAAGAACAGATGATATTTATGATTAGGAATCTCAATCACTCTAGCATAAATGGTGAACTTAAGATCATTGGCAATAGAAATAGTTGACTTAACAGATGGTAGGCAGCTCCTATCAGAGGAAACCATTTTGAGCATGAGTGTAATTGAATGGTTCAGATCTGTATAAATTAACATGTTTAAAATCTGTGCATATATTCAGCTTGACTTTCAGAATAATCTTTTAAAGGTTGTAGGATACTCTAAAAATTATTGGAAAATTATTGAAAATCAGTGAAACAAATGTTGTCAGAAATAAATTCAAGTTTTCAGATGTTTAGAGGTAAGAAAAGTGAATGCACTATTACCTATTTTCACAAAGCAAATGTCTGGTAATGCAAGCTATACTCTGCTCCTGGTGCTCACGATCTTAAGAGTATTTTTTATGGAATTACTCTCTTAAGCAACTCCTAGAGGTAAACATCTGCTGGTAAAATATTTTTGTTAGATTAAAAAAAAAAGAATTTACAATAATTGCCCTGTTTAATAATCTTGCAACAAAAAGTAATATTTTTTCAAAATTTGCAACAAAACTTCTCTACAGAAACCCTTTTCCCTAAATTTTCACAGTACCATGGATTGCTGTGTGTGTGACAGGACATAAGCTCAATAAAATAAATTGTTATGAGCACCCAAATAATTCTTAACACCAGCATGTGCCTCAGTACAATTGCTCATGGGAGCTGTAAACAAGTGCTGCACATTATGCTGACATTTGCAACAGAAGTGTGAGCAGTGAGTTTCTATATATTATGGTGCAAACTGTGTGCTATTCCCGTGAGATATAGTGAACTGAATTCAGTACAGGTAGAAGAGGAGGAATGAGATTTATTGGCTAGAGAACTCTAAATGAGAGAATAGTACAAATCTACTTAAGTCATCAAGTCTATAAGGAGTTTAGAGGTTAGAGTTGGTACAATGGTGATGCCTATTCTCCATTTCTTTACAGTGTACAAACAATCCCCTGACTGAAAAATTACAGGGAAATTAATACACAGTGCAAAAGCAGAGTGAAAACATCTGTCAAAATCTCTGTCAAAGAGTTGTCTCATATCAGCACATCATACCCCCTAAAGTAGGATACAGACCAATTTTAAAAACAGATATTTATTAAGTTTATGCCCTGCCCTGGCCCTCTATATATCTGTGAATCTTTTCATGCAGTACATTTCCAACTGCTCTGATGTCTTTTTCTTCTGCTAAAAACTTACAAGTACTTATTTTTCTATTATTTTTGTCAAGGCCAAAATGGTTTGAGATAGGTATTACAGAGCAGTAGAAGTGTCCTTCTGCCTGTATTTTGGCTTCAAATAACCTTTTTGTTTATGAAAATACTCTCTTATTTCAAGGTAACTCATATTAATTGCAGGTGATGGTCCAAACTCCCTGTTGGCCTAAGGCATTCAATTTCCTTCAGCTTCAAGGCGCTTGTGTGTCCATCAGTCATGCATTTCTGAAGAACCTATTGTGAGTTAGTGACAGTATTGATCTACAGCAAATGCTTTACTCTGCAGTAGCTGCCTCTATAGCTTGGTCAGATCTGTCCTTATGTCAACAGCACTCTGGTTACTTTGAAATTTAACTTTTCATTTGTAAAACTGTAAGCAAATTTGTAAAACAAATTTTCAGTTTACGTAAAGACTCCAGACCCCTCACAAAGAACTAAGTACTTATTTCCTGTGGGTGTCCACTAAAATTGAATCAGATACTGTACCCAGTTGTAGGAGGGATCCACACTGGACAGTGTGCATAGCATGAGAGCAAAGTAGGTGGCTGTGACCTGATCTTGTATGAGGCAGGTCTGAAATAACCTTTATTTTTCTTTAGAGCATGAACAATGAAAGACATCTAAAGACTGGCCCAAAATCCAGATTTATCAGAGAAAAAAAAAAAAACAACCAAAAAAAACCCAAACAAACAACAAAACAAACAAAAAAACAAACAAAAAAAAAAAAAAAAAACCCCAAAACAAGGTAAGATAGATGTTGCTCCCTACCATGCCCTTCAAAGAGGCATCTTCCAATTTGGCTTTCTAGTCTGATGATTTTCTGGGATACCCTAAGTCCCCAGGAAAGAGCTACTGTAACTCCCCAGGAAAGCCAGAGTAATTTCTTTTGTCCTGTATTCTGCTCTACAAACCAGTCCTTTGCTCCTCTCGTTGTGTCGCTGCAGCCATTCCTTGCTGAGAGTACCTCTAGCTCCTCTGATGCCCTATGCAGCACTCTGGCACCTGCTCCTGGTCAAGCCTATCCATCAAGCCTATCCTAGCCATGAGAAAAGCTAGACCACCCTCCTCTTCCTTGGGATACCAGCTACTGAACCCTCTGGCATGGTACTCAGGGCAATATAAGAAGTCCTACCTCCTCATTGCCTAGTTACACCTCCTAGCAAGACATGTTAGATGGAATATTTACCATAAACTGTGCTCAAAACTGTTCTGCCATCTGTCACAGTTGTGAATAATGAGTTATTCCTACTTCCACAGAGTTATGCATTCAACAATCTCCTCATAATTTCAGATAATAAATGTAGACACCTGACATTACAGTGATGGCTGTATTAGTCCCAGTTAACAGACGGGTAAAAGAGGGTGTGAAGTTATTAAAGGTAGATTTTTACCTTGCCTAATGACAACTATCTAAATAGAAGGTATCTTGTCTATTCTACTTAGATAAGTTCTGTCTTTAGCCTATATAAAGAGACAGGCACCTCCAGAGGGCTTTATTTATCACGTTTTCTGGACTGCAACCTTTGGAATTAACTGTCCTCTGGAAATTCCTGTCTGTATTCATTGTCTGCACAAGGAGACTTCATAACCAAACCTGCAACTAAACAATTCCCTTTCAGATGTCTAAAATTAGGTGAGATGATTTCATACAAACATTGCCATTAGGGATTTAAGTAATGAGCTGAATCATCTCCTCAGTTCTGGCCTCAAAGGGCAAGGAGCGTAGCCACACCACCTTACCTGGAGGGAGCATGGGAATAGGCAGATCCCAGCCACCAACACCCTGAGAAACACTCAGGGATTAAATAGCATGTATTCTGAGGAGTTCACACTTTTGTTACAGCTGCTGACAGCTGATTGTGAAATCTAGTCTTTGGAAATTTTCATTTTCTTGATGGGGATTTGGAATAAAAGAGAGCAAATTAAAGGAGCAAAGTTAGCGGAAACAGTAGAGTTCTAATAAAAGCACATCAAAGGCTTCAGAGAATGCAAAATTATCACTGAAAGTCATTGAAAGCTTTTGATCTTGATATCAGATTGGTCTGGTAGATAGGACAGGTGTTTAGTAGAGCTGTTCAGGTTAGTCCTTACTCCTGGCTACTTGGAGAGAAGCATGATCCAGCTGAGATAATGCCAGACAAAAACTTGGAAGATTCGGCTTCCAGCTCTGTCAGTGACCAGAAATGCAATTGTCACAGCCAGATCCTTTTCCCTTTTCATGCTTCACTTTCCTGATTTATTGGGTGAGGATAGTTGTTTTGTAAGATTTCTTTATAAAATATTTCTGGTTGACTAAATGGGAAATCTCACTTCCAGAGCTAAATGTTCTTAATTACATTTCTAATGCCATGTTTTAAACTCACTTGACCAAAAAAACAAAAAAAAAAAA
>VWZN01019095.1:257748-278604 GCA_013396955.1 Regulus satrapa
TTTTTTGAGTGCAGGAATTTAAATCTAGAGCATCTCTTAGGAGGAGCATTTCCTTTGCTCAAATAGAAGTTATTGAATTCACTACAAGGATAAATGGGTGAAATTAAAGGGCCTCTGATATATATAAGATGAGAATAGAGCTTCTAATGGTCCCTTCTGGGCTTAAACTTTATGAATCTATGTTTCATTTCCTGCTTGCTCAGTGATAGAGATAAGATATCTCTAGGGCAAATACCAAGAGTCCTTCAGAGAACAATGGGTAGGCTATTAATCTCAAAGTGCCTACCTGTCTGGTTCAGGCTTAGGTTAACAAGCTTATTGTCCCACTTCTGTGGCTTGAGATCAGAGGACACTTATCTGCTTTAAAATCTTTCTAGAGAGAAGAGGAGAGCAAAGAGACCTGGGGGAAAGCAGTGTAGGAGGGACAAAGAAACCAGGGGAAGGCAACATGGGGTGACTGTGAGACTAACTGTAAGAGATCATTCAAAACATCATCAAAAGCCTAACCAAACAAAATGTAATAAAGCCTAGAAAATAAACTCAGATTTGGGTAATCATCAGTGATAGTTTAATTATGTTCTCCACTTTGTTAAGCTTGCATTAAAAAAGTACTCAGCTGTGCTCTAGAAGGTTGTTTGAGATCACTGTTAACAGCTGCTGCTGGCAGCTTTGAAAGGATAATTGCCTCCTGAGACCAAGCCCACTTAGATCAGTCAGAAACCAGCACCAGTGAAAGAGACTTTGGAACAGTCGGCACAGGAGTGGCTGAACTGCAGAGTTTTGGTGAGACCTCACAGAGCCAGTGTGACCCAAGTCAATCTGCACTTGAGACACTCAAAGTTTATAAAGAACAGACACATGTTTTAGCTGTGCCTTCCCAAGTCACAGTAAATGACTGATCAACATATTCAGAGCCTTCTTAACTTGTTCTCTGTCACTATAACTCACTATGCTTTGCAACCCACTTGGTCTTACTGCTTAGCAGCAACACCTTCTCCTATTTCCAGATCTTGCATCCATTTGAAATTACTAAGATATTTGCTACCACAGCTAAGGCATAAAGTGGAGACCAGGAGTTGAGGTTCAGTCTGCATCTTTGCCAGAAGAGTGTCCATGATGTGGCGTGATGTATGCTACCAAGACCCAGCTCCTCAGAAGTAGAAACATACTTGTGATACCCAAGTATTAAGGATCTATAGGATGTCCCAGATGCATAGACTAGCTAGTGTAGATACTGAGCATACTTCACTGAAGTAACATGGCATCCAGCCATGGATTATAGATTATAGATTATAGATTATAGATTATAGAATATAGATCTTGCCCTAGACTCTGCCTTGTTGCAGTTGCTGATCAAATCCACCGGTCTCAAGACACATTAATTTTTCTATGTCATGTATTCATGATTAAGCAACCATCATCTTTTTCTCGCAACAACAATGTACTCTAAGAGAAACCATCCCTTGCCCCTCCTTTGATTTCACTTATGGCTCTCACAGTCCACTGGGTGATCTTTCCAGGCAATATTCTGTTCCTGACCTTTTTTTGCTTCTCTTGATTTTCCATCTCTTCCAATGAAGAGTTGCACAGATCCTATGTTATCTTAACATCATCAGTGACCAGTTATGCTATTAGTTTGGTGTCTCTCCATTACTTTATCAATTTATTTCACCCAGAGCCATTCCACAATTCCACCCTTTCTCTTGCTCTTTAGGATATAGCAAGGAGATGCAGCCTCAAAATGCAACCTCAACAACCTTCACATGCTCATGGCAGTTTCTTTCCTCATGGTATTCAGGAGCCCTGATCCCTTAAAAGAGTGTAAGGTAAGGAATAGCTGCATTTTTTCAGCAATAAAACTTTTAATAGTATTTGCAGGGATGCCTGCCAAGCTAGGTTAGAGTGATGTGTCAGAAGCTCTGTTATGATAGCAGGCTGTGGATATTTCAGTTCAAAGGTTGCAATATCCTGCCAAAACAAAGAGAGATAAACTTACATTATATATGGAGTGTATTAGAACAATATATCTGTAAAAGAGAATGGAGGAAGAGAGGACATTATATAAGTTCTGTCAAATTATATGAACTTAAATTTAACCCTTGGCAGCACTGTGCAAGAGTCAGGGTCTGCCTGGAGGCGGTAATGAGGCCAAGTGAGGCAGCTCCTTGGCTCCTTGCTTAAGTTCAGGTTTGTGTTGTTCCTTCCACAGCCCCATCCCTTGGCTTCCACTTATGTCCCTACATAAGGCATACATAATAATCTGCTTAAATGGCAACACTAAGAAAAAGCATAACAGATGCCTGTCCTCTGTTATACACTAGATTAAGTTCTCCCTTGCTGTTGCCTAGAACGTAGTGATGGTCTCAAGAGCATCAGTGGGAAGCTTAGAAACACCATTATGGGGGCCAGTATCAGATCTGTCAAACGTTCTGGACCCAAAGAAGAAGTATCAAGTTTTGATAGATTTTTGTCAGCACACCAAGCATTTCCACAGATGATTCATTTCTATGAGTAGTGTGAGCCAAAATTAAGTTCAAATTCTGCACTTATACCAATAAAGAGTGTAGGAGGTTGTGGATTTTTTAGGATCCTGACTAACTGATGTCTTAGGTAGTTTGAAAAGCATGCATTTATAAGCGCTTAAAGTAACTCTATTTTCTTTTAGCTACAACCTATCCCTAAATCATCACTCTCTCCTGAGGTGTTTAGCCCTGAACCAGCTTCTTCCAGTGTAAATGTCAACTGTTACATTCAGTGAGTGGAAATGAGACAGAACCATGTTACTTATATAATCAGTTGTCATTTCTAGATATTGAATATTGTATTTTACACCTCTCAGTATATCCACAATCCCACACATGCATACAAGGAAAATATTTGAAACATTTGGAATAATTGCAGTATGTAAGCAAATTTTCATGAATCTGCAAATAAATAATGAGGAAAAGGTGGATTTAAGGCATTAAAATATCTGCTTTCAATTGTCAAATCTGTTCTAAAAGTATCTTCCAAGCCACCAAGTGACTAAGAAAATAGTTGTTGGTGCAGGATTAGTCACTGTGTTGGGATGTGTTTCTGCACATGCCGTATGGATAGATTTCTGTGGGTTGAGATAAACTGCATGTTTCTGTCATGCTCGTCAGCATGAAAATATGGACAATTGATTGAATGTATTTGGGTCTTCTTGTTTCTTTACCCATAGGGCATGAGACTAATCTCTGAAACTGTTTTTGTCATGGTGTAACAATATAATCTACCTTGCTATGGCTTAATGAGTGCACTTTAATTTACTTATGTCTGTTTTGGCTCATAGCCAATGACTTTTAAAGAACAGGACACCTGACAGTAGAAGGCTGCCTATGAATGTAGCTGTGAAGTTCACCATCTCAGCCATGTTTTTGCCTTTAGCTCGGGAACCTGAGCTCTTTACATTAGCCAATGATTGCAAAGAATTAATTCAAGAACTATTTTTCTGTATGAAAGGAGCATGGCACAAAACAGGCCAGGGCAGCCTTTATCTCATTAAAATCTGACATTCTTATTTTGTCAGCTTTTCTGTGATGCATTCCTTCAGGACAAAGTATGTCTCTATTTAAAATAGAGAAGAGATCCACCATGATTCCAAGGTGTCCAGCAAGAGCTGCCCACCTGGACTCATGTGCTTTTTGCAGTGTGTCTGTCTTCCAGACAAGATGCTTTCACTGCCAAATATCTCTACTCTGCTCTCAAACACAGCCGCGTTCCCCCATTTTGGCTTTTGCACATGCTCACTACATTTTCCCAACAGGAGCTAGAGCTCAGCAACTTTAACACTCCAATAGACGTAAATGAGAGTGTTTGTTGCACCTTGCTTCTGTGGACATCAAGCATTTAATAGACTCTACACAGCTCTGCTCACTCACACTTGCAAAGCTGGCTTACTCTCAACTCTAATCCCACAACAGTATTTCCATATTTTCTCAGTGATTACCAACACAAATAAGCTTTGTTTCCCCAAATTCCACCCTTTCAAATTCAGTCTGGGGTCCCACAGTGAATTTTGCTTTTTTCCTTTTGTGCAGCAGAAAGAGTAGCACAAATATTTTAGGACACTGCTGGGATCTGAGTTATCTGGTCAGATTCAGTGTCCTCACCTCAAGTGTCAGGGACTCTTTTGTTTTTGCAGCACTGATGGGTCCCTAGGAATATAGTGTGTGACTTGCACTGGCACTTTCTAAACAAGAATGGACTCCAGCTTGCATTCAATTAAGCTGTACTCCCTCAGATGGGTTAACACTACAAACACTCTTCAACATAAATAGGTATAATCAGGAATACGTATAAAAATTTGATAGGCTAAGTAACACCGGGCTGGTAATATTTCTCACGGTTGAGTAATCCCCTAAATTATTTGCTCAAGGTCACATGTAGCCTCTGAAAGAGAATTTCCAATTTCTAGGATCTCAATATGGCATTTTTATCACATTATATCTCTTCTAGGTTAAAAAGACTGTGTGCCCTCTCATGTTACCGTTTCTGGTTTTCAAGTTCAAGTAAACTGTCTTGACAACTCAGTTACATTATTCAATGGCAGAATAATACTGAAATGAAAAAAAAAATCAGTTTGATTACATTAATGTGGGGCAGAAGACTAGTTCGGTGTGATCAGCTTATTTATTTGGGAGAACAATCTTAACTAAAAAGAAATTCTACTTAAGTATCGTATTCTGTAATTCTGTACCCACAATTCAAAAAATTTGGGCTCTTTTTCTCCTGAAAAAAATGCAGGTATGTTTCTTTCTTACTTACATTTATTCAGTGTCTTAAGCATAGAAATATTTTAGTAAATCTAATATCTAACTTTTATTCATTAAATGGATTTCATATCAAAACACTGAGCCATGGCTCCTCAAGTGCTTTCCAAAATTATCTTGATGTGCAAGAGAGGGACACTGTTGCACCCATCACAAGTTAAATATGGACTATGAATTGGAGGTATTGATGTCCCAGATTAGGCCACATAATTGAGCTGAAGAGATTTTCTGTTATTTGTGCTGTGATTGATAATTTAGCCTAAAGTTCTGAGTGAAACTGATGATCTTTGCACAGTGTTCCATTGCTTCAGCCTATCATTATGCTATTACAAAGCACGACATTCTGCCTCTATGGAGTCTAAAATGCCTGTTCTTCAGATAAGAGTTAGACCACAGTACATCAGATTACAATGCAATGTTGTCACAAGTGCTATTTCAGAGCCCTGAGGGTGTTGTAACGCAGATTTCTTTTTCACTGGACATGTTAGCACTTTTCAGGCATAAAATGTTCTTTCTGCACTCCTTTGGTTTGGACACCATCAGCCTACCTCCAAGCTATTGGCAGTGAACTTGAGCATTCCTGCTGGGAGGAATATTAGAGGCTACTGATATCAAAGGCAGTTCACAGCACTGACTCAGGCCCTGAGTGTTTTAAAACATAAGCTTGCAAGCTTGCAAATGGAAATCTGGAGGTTTCAGCACAAAGAACAATCTATGAAAATTTTCTTATGCAACGTGTATACAAAATTTTGCCTCCAAAACCCTTTTAAAAATTTTTCAGCTGTGCAAATTGTCCCTAGACCTGTATGCCACACACATGCTGCATAGAGACAGTCCAAATCATGCACACATTAGTTGTGTACCTTTGAGGATAAATGTGAGAAAATTTGGGGCTACTGCACTTCAAATATTAAATATTTCACTCTTTTTTTTTTTTTTTATTGCTGGGACAAATTAAGATCAAAGCAATACAGCCACCTCAAGGTCAATTAAAAAGATAAAAGTTAGTTGTTTGCTAGTGTGTTCATTATTTGTCTTGCACAATGTCCCTTGATCCAACCATCATTCCTCCAGTCCTGCCCTGGGTGCTGTTCTCCAACACATTTTTGTTATTGTCAGATTATACTGAATGCTCACTTGGTATGAAAAGCCATTCTTTAATACATCCTTCCTACCTTTTCAAGTAGATCATGATTGCCCTGAACACTGATGAAATAAGCAGGCAAGAAAAGTCAGGCAGACTGAAAATGCTGAAAGGAAAGAGAAAGGTCTTGAGAGAATGGGTTTAAAACAGTCTGTTAACCCAGATATTGCCTTGCTCAGACTCTCTAGTGGCTGGCTCACACAGAAATTTCATTTTCTATTATAGAAGATCAACTGAAAAGAACTTCCTAATAAAAAATGAAAGTTTTATATTTGCAAGCTGCTGGAGAGTTACACAATTAAAAATAACCTGACACAGTCTAGATGAGAAAAGACAAAAAAGAATGCCACTGAATAGGGTCAGAATTTTAATGAAAGAGAAAACATTGTCAGCCTCCAAAAATGCTGCTATCCGTCTACTGTCCTAAATCCTTGAGTGTCTGGTACATGTTCCTGTCTACCAGTCTTCCTGCCTTTCTGTAGTTTTTTCTAACATATTTTCCTCCTTCCATATCAGTACATTATGTTCAAAACAACAATCTTACCATCCTCAAAACCAAAACAGAGCTTCACTGAATAAGCCAGCTGTAATATAAGAAAGATTAATTGTTAGTGCAGGGTTTAGAGATGATATGGGCATACAATTCATGCCAGCAGAAAGGCAGATTTATAGCTCCAAACAGGAGTAAGAGCTGCTTGCTTTAGGTAAAGAGTTGCTCTCTACCTCCTTTATTAAATCAATAGCAATAGAGGAGGTTATCAAAAGATGGCCCTGAATCCCTGCTTGCAAACCCCACAAGGGTCACATTCACCTTGGTGAATGATTCATCACTCTATGGTCAAGTAGTGGAGTAGAGAGATTGTCCATACCATTGTAGGTTTGCCTGACTTAGAGCAGGTCATCCAGGTGGATGTTGCATAACAACAGAACTCCAGAGAAGAGTTACATCACAGTAATTAGAATGGAACTTTGTCACGAGTACCACAGAAACTGCTCTGGGGTCTGGGATATAAGTATTACTGCATGTATTTTTTTCTCAGCTCTAGGTTCAGAAATAACTAAGATGTCCTGTTGCAGCCCATGAGTAAGAACCTGAGTCTTTTGTTTCCTGCACTGAGATGGAAACGTGGGTGTTTGTGAAAATGAAGATCCTTCTGGGATCCTTAGGACTGGGCAGAATGGAGCGAGCCGGATCTCCTAGGGGCTCATCAATACTGGCTTTTGGAATTGGTCCTTGCACTGAAGTACAAGAGTATTTGCTTCTATCTGTACCTGGACACTGATTTCTAGAGACTGGTCCAGGACGGTCCAAAACAAAAACCAGATGCAAAAGAGCAACTTTCAGGTATGAAAAATTTGCCTGGTCCCATCATTATTTATCAGAGTAGCTGTATCAGCATGACCCCTTTGTAGAACTTTACTGGAGTGCTTCATGACATTGATCTATACCCCTGAAGAAGTAAAATTGAATAACAAAGCAGTGATAGGAATCAGGGTTTATCCTGTTCCCTTTCTAGTTTTGATGTAAAAATGTGAAACAATTTTCTCCTTTCTAGCACTGGAACAGGTGGCTTTTTTGTAAGAATTGGCTGCACCCCTAGAGACAGTACACACCTGTGCTATCTCAGGATGGCATGGGCAGAGGGGAAGGTAGAAACAGGCTAATAGTATTATTGGTAAATCTTCTGCAGGACTTATCATAAATTTTAAAAAATCACAGTCACTGTTTCTTCATCCAAAAAGCTCTTGTATGGGAATAACTGATGAGATTAAAACAATTTTTTAAAAAGTCTAAGAAATATTATTTTTCAAAAGGTAGATGAAATAAACTAGTACTGCCTGATCAAGATGGAGGAATAGGCAGCAACTGAGGAAGCAGAAGGAAAGATTAGATTGGCATGTTTTCAGCTAATAAGACCATGGCTTCTTGTGTTTATGAGGGGAGATTCTCAGGTCCAAGTTAGGATGGGAGTTATGACATGTAGAGCATTCATGGCAATCAAAAGCTGTGCAAACCAACTGACAACAACAACAACAACACAAACCCAAAACCAAACCAAACCAAAACAAAAAGGCACAAAAACAGAGGCTTACACTTAAAGCTTTTCTTATTGCCCATTGGTTTCACCTTTTTTTTTTTTTCTGGCAACAGAGAATTGGTGGGAAAACACCAACCTGTCTTGACCAGGCCTCTTAATTATTCTAAGATAAAATCATTACATTTGTTCATGTGGTCTCTGCTGGGAGGGTCTTGGAAATTAATTTCCCAATTTTTCACAAGAAAGAAAATGTACACCAGAAAACATAATTTTTGTCTCTGTAATAAGCTTCCAGAACTTTGTGACATGATTTTATTGATTAATACTCAGAAAGATTTTACCAAAGTCACACCATTCTTAAAGCAGCACTTCACAACGTCTCCTGGTATCTATATGTAGTCACCAAGGACTTTATGAGCAACTGCCAAAAGAAAACTTATTATTATACAGTTGCATTTTGACTGTGACTGTCAAAACTGTTGCCACTGGGAATTTGGAAAACATGGCAAAAATGTGTTTGAGAACTATGAGGATGTGTCTAAATGGGTACATGCAGACAGATTTGAGCTTTGATCATGCTCAGAGCTGGTCCTGAAGTGCTGTGCTGTGCTGCACCTGAGTTACGGCACCCTGCTGAAAAGGCAGGTTATAGTTTTGTAGGCTGGACATGGGACTGTGCAAACATGCTTTCTGAAAATTCAGGCCAGTATTATCCTGTACAAACTGTGCTGGGGCTGTGTGCTCCCCCATGCAGATGTGCCCATGGGTGCTGAATCTGGAATTCCAGAACACTGGCAAACAGAGGTAATGGCTTCTGCATATGGGAAATCCACCCCATGGATTCTTAGTGGATTTTTAGTATCACCCAATGGATTATCAGTATTTTGATACTTTCCTCTTATTTTCACTCTCTTTTAGTACCTTTCTGCTATTTGTTTCCAGGACAACTGTAATTTTTTTAGCTTCATTACAGCAGGAGCTGTCCAGTCAATCATAATTAACTCCACCTGCCTTGGTTTAGGCACTTTTTACTGGCAATTGATGATCCTGCTGGACAACAATATGCTAACATTTAGCCCTTTATAAAATATACTTAATATACTCACATGAATTGGCACCAAAGGAAATAAAGTACTTCATCCTATAACCTCTTATGAAGTCATCCAAGCTGTTTTCATTTTCTGTTTTCACAGTGCACTTATTTAAAACCTTGGACATCTGTCACAAATGACTTATAAAAAGCCAATTAGGTTTTTTCTGCTATGTGTTACGTTACAGAATGTGAACATGGGTGCAACTGAAATTGCTGGTAGTGGACAACCAGTGGGGTTAGTGGTAATTATCCATGACCTCATACATTCTTCTCACTCTGCCAAAGAAGGGCACGCAACAAAGCCATTCTTCACAGTGAGAGTCATCATTGCAGTGTGCTTGCAAGCAAATTGTTTGCATTATAGAATAATCCCTCTGAATGTACATTGCCTTAAGAACATTTTTAAAGCCACTTTTCTTGCCAGAGATGACTGTTGTTGTCATTCTCCCATGTATTTTTCTTGCTGCTAAGTGATATTGCCAGCAAAAAAACCAGTCATGAGGCCTATACTATAATACATGACAAAATAGATTTGACATTGTCACTGGCATTATCTCTTCTGACAACAGCCAAATTATGCTAGTGTGTTTATGCCAATAGCAAAGAACCTTTTGTACAATCTCTCTATATACGTAGCTGGCTGACAAAGCAACTCACCACCTGATAAAAATCATTTTCATATGTGCCAACTAATTTTGCCATGTCATCAGCCCAAATTGCCACAAACTATGCTTCTGGTTCTGGAGGGAAGGTTCTCTCCTCCAGAGAAAACTGTGTTGGAAAGAAAAGCTGCTAATAGTGGTCTCAGAGACAATGTCCTCTAACATGTTTCCCCTGAACTAAGAAATTAAAACTCTTCCATCATATCTTACTCCTCCCAATATAGTGTCACATTTCTACTTCTGCTCCTCCCTGTGAGTTAGTCAACCTGTAGCAGAAAATTGAATTTGGCACTGGATTTCAGCAAGGATGGAAAACAAAACTTTTTGAAGTCTTGAAATTTGAATTTTTTTTTCATATGCTGAATGAAACTGAGCCAATAAACGCAATAAACAAATGCACAAAAAAAAAAAATAGGAAAAGCAAAAGAGACTTTTTCAATAGTAGCTAATTGTCTGAAGTCACGTCATTCCTCTGAGGTAGGAAAGATCCCTTTCTAGTATAATCTCTTAGAGCAATTTTAGAGTCAGTTATGCTGTTGATTAGGGGCTCTTGGCTATGTCGGTTGCTTCTGTATACCCTGATGGATTTGTCTTCCCAAATCACTGTATATTCCCTGAGCAGGAAATAAACAGCATTTTATTGCATTCATGCTCCATGTTCCTCTTTTTCATAATTTAATCTTCTTTGCCTTCCAGTAGTAAATTGTTCTGCACTAGGTAAAGCCACTGTCAGTCTTACGGGACACAAGATAGTTCTTCAGAGCTATCTCCAGAAAGCCTTGATGTAGAACAAAGGCTCTATTCCCTTCCAAATGGCTGCCCCTTTTCCCACTCCTGTGCTCTCCATCTTCTCTCTCCCTGCACACAAATGTTCAGTGCTTCAATGTCACTGGTCATCAGGACCCCTGCCCTATGCCAAGCAGAGTATGGTGGTGGGAGGAGGGGATTCTTCTTGCTCACCCTATGGGGTTATTGTTATGTATCTTCTATCATAATGTGCTACTTTTCTTTTTCTTCCATTAGAAATGTGATATTTCATATATGTGAGATTTCATGAATGCTGGATACTTCTTCCTTGTTTTCTTTGTTAACCCTAAAACCAGTTTACCCAGTACTCAGGACTGCATTTCTTCAACTATCGACTCATGATTTGTTTACAGCATGTTGCTTCCATGCCTATAATCCTTCAATCTCTGTCATTCTTGGCAAATGCTTCTGCTACAGTACCATTTCTTTACACCACATCATTTTGCTAGGGCCAAAATATTTTGTTCTGCATAAAAGAACAGCTTATTAAATAGTATCTGTATGAAAATTATGATTATACCAGATGATTATACGAAGCTAAGCAAAAGTAAAACAAATTAGACAGTAGCCACGTGTTCATTAGGAAGCTGCTGGTAACAGCTGAAGCAAGGTAAAGCAAAGCTGCATGCAGTCCAGGACAAAGCCAGCCAAACCCTGACAAGTCTGGGGGCTTCATGGAGTTACAGTGCAGCTCCTGGTGTGTTGCTGACAATGACAATTGGCATCTGTTGAATTACAGGACTACTCTTAGCTGCTCAGGACACTGACTTTCGGTCATCTTAAACAGTGAAAACTCTTACTAATTTCACCGCAGCACAATAAAACTGATTTAAAACTTCCAGTAGTGTTTAAGATCAGGAGTGACTTGTGACTTCTGACCTCAGCCATTGCAGTGTCACAGGTTCCCACCAGGCCTTCAGTGGAGTGAGGTGGGCACTGCCCTCAGCCAGCTGCAGCCAAGCTCCACTGCAGGAAAAGCCTGCTCTCTCCCTGCTGGGGCACAGGGATGAGCCAGACACTCCACAGGCTGCGCCATCCACCTATGAGGGTCCTGCCTGACACCTTACTTAACTTATCCATTCTTTCCCATTGGGAATCCCTTGCTGCTGCTCAGCAGCACCATTGGAGGCCTTACTATCAAGCCTCCTAATTTCAGATACTGGCCTCTGCTGGACTAAAGTCAGCAGGTATCTGAGAATTTTATCCTAGAGAATTACTTGACAAATGATAGCTCTGTCTTGGTACTGCAGCAATTCCTCCAAAAGCCTACAGGATCTGGATGCAAATTTCTAATGAGGACACTCAGTAGAACAGTCTCGGTGATGTTGTTCAGTGTTTGCACCAATTTGTGGCTTATTTTTGCAGTGACTGTGGATGGAAGAGGGATTACAAAGATTTCACCTTCAAATGTAATTTGATTTGCTACTATATATGAAAACCGTATTTCTTTTCTGCTGTATGTGTACACTTCCATTTCTTTTGCAGGAATACCTGCAACTGGCATATGCTTTTTGCTATAGAAGTCAGATGGTTTTTATCTGTCTTATCTTCTTCAATGAGGAAATACAAAATCAAATTGAAACAGCAGGCAAAGTAGTATATATATGCACAAAGCAACATGCAGTCATGCCTCCTCCAGGCTGGAGCTGTCGTCACTTACAGTAAAGCCAACAGACTGCCTGTGGAAAAGATGCCAATAACCTATCTTTCCCTTCAGTTCATACAGAGCTTTGCATGAGGTGTGATCCAAGGGAAGTACTGGTTTTGGGAGAGAGCCAATATCTGAGAATATTTTCCTCTCCATCTGATGCGAAAGTGCCTCAGTATGGTGCTGCAAACTCCAATGGTTCTGGCTGACAGCTAGTCCAGATGTCTGAGGTCACACGTACAACCACACCACCAACTGCATCTCAAAGAGACACGTGAAAGCCAGCACTTCACACACATCAGAAGTCTGTAAGGCTGAGAAAATATTCTTTGTGTGCCACAAGGTGATTTAGTGCCAAGTAGTTTAAAAGCCTTCCCAAACATATGTGTTTACTTTGCTCTGAGGCACCAAGTCACTTTGACCACCACAGAAATCAGATCTATAAAGGCAATTGATTTGAAGGACTGAAAAAATTTCTTTTTTCCCTTCTCTCTCTGAAATAGCTAGTTGACACCTGCAGATTTTTTATTTTTTTTTAAATCGTGGAAGCTTGAGGGGCTGCTAACACAGACAATGGAGCAGAGAAGTACTCTAGAGCTGCAAGCTGTGAGTAGTGGAGAAATTTGACCATGTCAGAGCTGCTGCTGCTGTGACCTTTTCTCCCCAAATTGTCCCACTTATATTTGGGTTGGTGATCTGTCGTGCCCTCGGAGCTGTGGAAAAGCAAATTCTCAATCTTAATCTTTTTTTTGCAAAGAGAATATATTTGTCATAATGCAGTTTCAGCATTTCTATGGAAGAAGAAGATAACACAGAAGGCGTCATTCTTGAGCCATATCGCCAGCTGCAGATAAGGTGATTGTCTGCTGGCAGATTACTGTTTACCTTGGGAAAATTCTGCTTTTACTGATATCAAAGCAGATTTCTGTCTGTCAAAAGCATCACTTTTTGTAGTACCAGTTTGGCCTTTCAAGCACTTTCAGAATTAAACACTGATGCCTTGTCCTGCCAGAGTGATTTGGGTAGCACGGGAAAACAAGAAAATCCATCATGTTTTTGGATATCAGGATATGGAGCATCATGCTAATGTTGGGGCCTTCCTGCACACTGCAGGTGAGGATTTATGAGCCTGAGTAGGAGGAGAAATGAAGAACTGGAGTAGTCCACTGGGCCATATAGTTTAATGCAGCTCCTCAAACCCATTTTCAGCACCAGGCTGAGCCTCCCACTATACCCCATGACTGCCCTTCAGCAATATAATTCCTTTATGTCACCCTGCACTGGGCATCCCCTCTCCCACTGCCCTGACATCACTCTCAGTCCTGGCCCTCTCTGGATCCCCTCAGCTCACATAAGGGCTCAGGTCCAGCAGGGATCAGCCCCTGCAGCTCCCGGATGAGAGTTCCAGGAGCAGCTTTGTATCTTCTGGTGTGCATGGAGGTCCTTCTCTAGTTATCCTTTCGCTTCTGCAGAAAAGCTCTGTAGCACATTAGATCTCTCAGTGACTAAGCCTGATCCTGGTCCCTCACCCACTCATTATACATTTGGCATCATTAGCTGGGCTGGTGCTAACCACATGGAGGCTCTGGAGGAGCTGGGCAGCTGTGGTCACTTGCATAATGCATGATATGCCTCCAGCAGCATTGTACTCCTTTGCTCTCCCACAACAGTAGAAAGGCTTTGAGGGTCTAATTTTTCCCCCTTTTCCTCTCTTCACCTGGTCTTATTAGCCTCTCTAGGGGTCACAATTACTAGGTCTGACTCCCTCAAAGCATATTCCTCCCCCACACTCCTCACCCATTGCTGTTTGCTCTACTGCCAGTGCCTGAGGCTATCCTGAGGACTAGTTCTCTGACAGTGTCTGATGCAGTTCTCTCTATTTCCTTCTCATTTCAAAAAATAAACCCTGCTCTTTTCTATCTTTTCCAAATTTTTCACCAGCGCTTTTTGCTATTTTCATGTTAAAGAGACCCTTTAAAGAGACTGACTTTTAAGCAAGAACGTTAACAAAGAGTGTTTTAATTTTTTTTTTAAGCACCTGTGGTACAGCCGCCGCCTGTGGTCACCTCTGGAGCTGCCCTCTCTCCAAGCCTGGAACCTGAGGCAGCTGGCTGCCATGGTCAGTGGGGCTATCTTTAGCTTTCAAAAAGACCACTTTTGCAGCTCCAGCACTGCCAAGGTCAGTTTTCGCATTGTTACAACTGTTCAGTCTTTCAAAGGTTATTTTTAGGATGCTAACCTTTGAGATGAACCTTCACACTTAGTGTCACCAGGTACTTACATGATTGTTGGAAATAATCAGATCTATGAAATTTTAAAGTGAACCACATTTATCTCTCAGCTTCATTTCTTAACTACATCTCTCCTGCATATATACATGTCTGTGCATTCACATCCATAGATGGGAAGGTGTTGATGGGGCAAGATTGCTTGAACATCTGAGAGTCAATTACTTTATTGTATCAAAGCCAACACAGTTGACTTAAGTCCTGTCAAGCCAAGGAAAGTTACTGATGGTAAATGAATGAAATGAGGAAATTAAAATTAAAATGGGTTATGACAAAACTCAAGCTGGTCTCACAATGGAGTAGCTCTTCTGGCTTCAGAAACTCTCAAATTTATGTTTCTATGAACTCAAAACAAAAGAAAAACAGAATTAAGATATTAATAAAAATTTATTCTATCTTGTGCCATTGGGAGATATTTTAAAAATTCCTTTGTTGTTCACAGACGGAAGCTCTGGTTCTCTTTGGTACAGAGAAAGACACTGACACTATATTTACATTTAAGAAGGATATAGAATTCCAAACCTCAGAAAAATTTTTCTTTCTGTACAAAGGGCTCTCTGAATTCCACTTAAGGTTAGAATCACTCAACAAATACTGTGCATGGTCTGCAACAATTTTGAGAGAACCACTTCAAATGTCAATAATACGTAATTTATTTTTATATACTGTATTTTTAGTTCCATAGGTATCTATTTCTTCTTGTAGCATTTCCATGCAAATTCCAGTGATATCCAGAACTAAGCACACTTTTGACATTTTACCTTATCAGATCTGCACAGTATGTTAATTGATGATACAATGTCCAAAGCATATCCTTTCTTAATTATTTTTTTAGAACTGTGTTCTCCTGTTTCTTTCTCATCTGCTCTTGTAGCCTGCAGCTGATGTCAAACTTTATCCCTATTACCACTAACTACTTTTGTTAGTCAATTCAAATTTCTGTAGAGCATGTTTTTGTAATATAAACAGTAAAGACAATGTGAAAAATAAGAAGAATGGAGAAATAAATGAACCCAAAGAAATAAAATGGCATTCATTCTGCTCTGCCATAGTGTGGTTAATTCATAATTACTTAGGCATTCCCCTTTTTTTATGGAAATATTTATAAAATCTCAAAGTTCACGAATCTAATATAAAATGCTTTTTTCAATTTGTATATTTGTTATCTCCCTCTTTGTAAGTTTTCTTTGTTCAGTCTGTAAACAGACAGAGCATTCAGTGAAAGAAAAGCAATCAAATCCAGCATAATGTTAAGAATCCAAATGTGGAATATCTCTGTGTTGCTGCTGCATACAATTGTTGATGATAAATTAATTCTGAGATAAAGTGTAGTTTCTCTGTTTGAGACCACTGTAAGGATTCTGCAGTCCCATGTTCTCCCTTTTATTCTCGCCAGCAATCACAAAGCTGCTCAAAGTGTATGAAGTCCAGTGGTAGACCCATGACACAGAGGGTCATATTTTTGTAGGACTGGTTGTGAACATGATCAAGGAACTAAGCAAAACTGATTGACACCTCTCTGCATGGTATGGGGCAGATATGATTAAGTATAGGGATGATGGAAACCAGGGTCCTTTTTCACTGGTAACAAAAACTCTATACTTTTGCATAAGGTACTTGCAAAACCTTGCCCTGAATTTTACAAAAATGTTTGGCTCATATTACAATCTGAGCAGTACTTTGTTTAATTTCTGAGCAAATATTTGGGCATCCAGTGAGGTTGATTACACTCCTTTTTTGTTTTCAAGTCAAAAGTCTACCCTCATCTATTCTAACAGGGTTTACTACTATGCCCATTACACAGAGTTTACAAGGCTGTAACTATTGCCCAGCTTTGCCCCTTTTCTTTTGTGACAGCAGAACCACACATGAGCCTATTTGGTGCTCCTGACTCTTTAGAAATTCCTTTCATCCTTCCTCTAAAACCTTTTATCTCATTTAGATATTACAGTTCAAGGATCATGCAGCTATTTTATCAACATGCGTTATTTGTCTAGTGTGATTTGTTGACAGTAAGTTTAGTCTTCACCATCTCCTCTTACCAAGATTTTGCTAGGCTTTGAAATTGTTATTCAGTGAAATGATGTGGTAAATCTGTCCTCATCCATGGTGTTCAGACCACTGACTGGAACATTTTGACTGACATTATTAAAAAGAAATATAACTCCAATCTCTTTTATTTTCAGTTTTCTGTGTCTTCAGTGATGTATGAAATTTCTTTTAGGTTATTACAAATCTTTATCAATTTTTTTTTCTTCACTTGTCATAGTAATGCAGACCTTGTATTATGATTTTCACTAGTGAAAGAGCATGGCTTGAAGTTCATAGGAGCAGAAATATTTGCCTGGAAAAACTAGATATTATCTGCAGTGGGATTTTACCTATTTGGTTACACCAAAGTCAAAACGGTGGGTTACAGTGGAAATTTGATTTTGAATTCTTCAAGACGACATGCCAGCTATTGTATTCTGACTTTTATGGAACTATGTTTACCTGAAGTTTTCCTATGTTTTCTGAACACATAGTCTCTATTCTTCTTCAAGACATCACAGAAGAACATTAACCTTAGAAAATTCTAAACCAGCTGTTCTTAGCTGGAAAAGAGGAATGACATCCTCACTCTAATTAAGTCTTCTGAGAAATAGGAAAAAAATGGAATATGGATTTGTAACTGCTTTTGGGAAAGGAAACAGAGGCTTGACATTAGCCATTTTTAGATGCATTGCTTTATGCACACGTTCCTCTTTTTCCTTGTTACTGAGCCATTTCTTCCAAAATCTGCATGACTGGTACTGGCCAAGGAAAACACAGTTTCTCCAAAGAGCTGAACATCACAAAGGACATGGTGTATAACTAGTGTTCCAGAGGATTGCCAAATCTTGTGACTACCAACTGATTATGCTGGTGTAAAAGGCAAATGTCATTCACTGCATGAATTTAAGAAAAGTGAGGATACAAAGATTTTGTTGTCGTCTCTCTGTGAAGACAATGTAGGGATGAATATTATCCATTTCAGAAGTAGTTGAACACTCTTTAGTGAAGTATTTACCTAGTCATTTTTCTTTCCCATTTATTTACAGTAAATAAATGTATATTTAATTGTGTGTTGCTGAAGGTCACTTTAAAATGTAACCAGGTTCTTTTCCTTCCCCATTTACTTCCTTATAGCGTACCTGTCAGGATTTCTATGAACTAGAGATTTTTTCTAAGTATTATTCTACATATTAACTTACAGATTTAATGAAGAAAAAATATGCATGAGCAAGTTACCATTTTCAAGCAGAATTTTGGACACGAGGTTCAATAGATGCTATGAAAAATAAACCACAATACCTGTCAGGTAGTCTGAAAAAGTTAACATGGTGGGAATTAAAAGCATTACAGCTACATCTCCCAGGAGGACCCATGACAGTGAAAGCAGCTGAACTCTGAACTACATCAGAGATCCCAAGCAAAACACCCAAGAAAATCTCAGCAGTATACAGTTCAGTAGATTCAAAGTGTTTCAAATAACCTTCTGGTCATTTCTATGGAAGTATTTTTTTACACTCTATATTATTTTACACTATTTTATGCAGTCTATTTCATTAAATTCCAACTCAGAACAAGAAAAGATGTTAAGCCACCAGTATTTCGCAAGTATATGTTTCACCTGTCCTTCAGTTTTGCCCTCCATAATTCAGGTCCCTTATTAATGGCCATAACTAAGACCATTCTGCCATTTTAAGCATGGCTTATGGCCCTAGTTTGACATCTATTGGACATCCTTATAGGAGATACTGGGCACATTATGGCTTCTCACAGTCTTATAGGAGAAAGATATTTGATTAAGTTGCTTACGCTGGAGTATTATAGATGCCCCGGGGTTTCTGGAAGACATCCATCACAACATAATCCCCCTGAGAAACTGGTGATCACCTGGAAGAGTTGCTAGAGGCTAGTGGGGATGCTTAGAGGAATCTCAAAAGAAACCCATGTATGACATTGATAAGAAGATACCTCTGTAGCAAAGAACCGAGTTCATGGGACTTGTAAGACCCAGTTTTAAACTCCCAGCACAGATTCCTGTGGTCAGAGTACAATCTCACTAGACTCACTGAGACACAATTATAATACTTAAACAAAAGTTTCTAATGGCTTTCGATATACCCTGTGGAAAATGAAACATCTTCCAGGTACTTGCAGGCTTGACAGAGGCTCTATGGTTCATGCTTCTCCACAGGAACTAAAAGCTAGGCAAATTGTGCTACCGAAGTTGCTGTTCAGTCAAGAAACAAATTTCCAAGGCTGTTTGTAAAAAACCCCCTAGGAGCTCCTTAAACAGCTTAAGTTCCTGGGAGAAGACAGAGTTTCTCATAAGCCCAAGAGAAGCTTAACCCCAGTGCTTTTTGCCAAGGCCAAGGCCTGATGAGCATTTCTGAGATCATAGTGCAGCCCACCATGGAGCTGGATGCACCACCACGTAAGCGTAGTGTCAGATTTATTTTCAATCTTTAGCTGTCCTGTCTGACTCTGGCATTTGAAACCACATCTATGTAAGAACAGCCATATCAAGGCCCGAGGCTCTGAGAGTGGTTGGCAATTACCTTAATATAGGTACTTCGCATCACATCGGGTTGACTGCATCCCACTCTGAGTAATTGTCTGGCCGAGCCCAGCTGTGAGGTCATGTGGAAGCAAAAAGGAATTCAGACTTGGGGTAGAGATAAATAAATTGAGTCCTCTTAAGACTTTTCTTGTTTCTTCTAACTTGTTTCCTCTTTTGATATGTAACAGAGGAGGGAAAAATGTCTGGCTTCTCCTTCAATTTGTGTTCAGGTAAGAGGTCAGGCACTTGAATGAAGTGAAGATAAATAAATCAGGAAAAGTAATGAATAATAAAAAAGGAGCAAGGAAGGAGGTGGGGTGGATTTAAGGTTTAAGCTCTGGTTCTTAAGGAACAAGTCATATAACAAAATTTAAACCTTCTACATTTTGTGACTCTATTTCCTCCATAACTGAATGTTTCTGATTGTCACTAGGGAAAAAAAAAAAATAATTGGATGCAGAATATCTCCAAGTGAGGATTCATGGTGCATTTAGTCCTGGTGACATGTGTGACACTCATTTCCTACTGATTTAAATATGAATGCCAGATTTAAAGTCTAGAAGTCCTGAAGGGTATTCACCTCACAACCCATCCCCAAAAAACTTCAATATGCACCTTTGATGTTTGGAGAGGTGTCATTATGACGAACAGTGAATATGACGTGTCAGCCCATTCTGTCTACTGCCTAAATACTACTCAAGGTATAAAATACTGTAAGATCAACTATTCAAGGTCCATAACCCTGGAGCATCCCAATTAACCTAGATGCATTGCAGAAAAATTAAAAACTACATGGAATTTCATATTTAATTCTCCTATCTTCCAGCAGTATACCCTTAGACATTCTATCTCTTGACTAATAAATGACCTCAGGAAATCATAATTATTTACATGGTTTTGCAAAGATTCTGAAAGTTTTTGTAGAATAATTCTGAATATGGAGGAATGCATCAATAAATTTCTAATAAGGGCACTGACGTTTCCCCTTGGGGTGATAGGAATCTATCTCCCAGTATTTCATACCTCAAAATGGTGTCATTAGGATTCCATATCAAATGGGAAAATGGACCATTAAATGGATGAGAAAACAAGGCAGAAATGCTTTTTCCTTTTTTTTTTCTTTTTTTTTCTTTTTTTTTTTTTCCTGCTAGACATTAAATGCCCTATTGCATGATAACATGGAGCTTTGGGGAAAAACAACAACAACAAAAATAATAATAAGATAGGTGTAAAGCAGACCTACTCCTGGAAATTCTACCTGTTACTGAAATATGAACACACAGGAGATCAGTATGATAAATTTCTATCACTGTATCTTGCCTTGAAAGTAAACAGTCTACAATATAAGGAACATGGTAATAATGTAAAGTACAACAGACAATACATGACTATAATGAGCAAAAAGTCTAGGGAAAATATCCTTAGGCAGAAAATTAGTATATAGGCAAAAAGTTCTTTGTGACTATCTATGAGCATAGCCTATGAAGGTTTGAAAAAACTTGCTAAAAATGTCAACAATTCTACAATTTTCTTTTTTCTGATAATGTGGGACAATGCATATGGAATGATGCCTTAATTTTTTAGCTTTTATATTTTTCAGATCCTGTACTGTATAATTCTGAACTTCATAGAAAGATTTAGTAAGCTTTCTTCACATTTTGGTCAGACAGTGACCAAAACAGTTCTTCCAGGCCTGAGAAGCAAACTCAGCATCACAGCCTCAAGCCCTGAAAAGTATTGTCGTGGTTTTGGACGACAGGTATCTGCTAAAGTCTCTCTTGGAAAGAAAAAAAA